>JAZDUA010001235.1:0-138270 GCA_038098605.1 Gryllus longicercus | reverse complement strand
AAGCACTGACAATTATTAATTCAAACGGCTCTATCTCCTAAACTGTTACAGCTACAGCGCTGAAATTTGCACACGTAATATTATATATATTGGCCTTTAATCTGAGTCTTAAACGAAGTTTCTCCGAAAATCAGAACGAGCATGAGATGGAAATATTCTACAGTTACTAGGAAGAAATTGACTGTAATGGCGATACTTTTGCGATTTTCTTAAAAACTAAGTTTCTAATCGAAAAATGAATATCACCAGTGAATTTCCCATAAAATTTCGAGCTTGGTGCGTGGTTTTCAAAAAATCCGTGCCATGTCTTAAATCGGACAACTTCGTCGATCTTTAAATGGCTCTATCTCCTAAACTATTAGAGCTAAAGCGCTGAAATTTGCACACGGAAATAATAAATATTTTTCACAAACTATATAACATATATGGATTCTACAGACACGCGTGTATTTCTAAATTCTTGTAGTGTAAGAAAAAGTCAAGTTTTTTATTTCCGGATGAGAAATCTGGCCTCCAGGAACCTTAAAATAATAGCATTGTTTTTTCGCATTTTGCAAGCTCTGACAATTATTAATTCAAACGGCTCTATCTCCTAAACCTATTAAAGCTACAGCGCTGAAATTTGCACACGTAATATTCTATATATTGGCCTTTAATCTGAGTCTTAAACGAAGTTTCTCCGAAAATCAGAACGAGCATGAGATGGTAATATTCTACAGTTACTAGGAAGAAAATTGACTGTAATGGCGATACTTTTGCGATTTTCTTAAAAACCAAGTTTCTAATCGAAAAATGAATATCACCAGTGAATTCCCATAAAATTCGAGCTTGGTCCGTGGTTTTCAAAAAATCCGTGCCATGTCTTAAATCGGACAACTTCGTCGATCTTTAAAATGGCTCTATCTCCTAAACTATTAGAGCTAGAGCGCTGAAATTTGCACACGGAATAATAAATATTTTTCACAAACTATATAACATATATGGATTCTACAGACACGCGTGTATTTCTAAATTCTTGTAGTGTAAGAAAAAGTCAAGTTTTTTATTTCCGGATGAGAAATCTGGCCCCCAGGAACCTTAAAATAAAAGCATTGTTTTTTCGCATTTTGCAAGCTCTGACAATTATTAATTCAAACGGCTCTATCTCCTAAACTGTTACAGCTACAGCGCTGAAATTTGCACACGTAATATTATATATATTGGCCTTTTAATCTGAGTCTTAAACGAAGTTTCTCCGAAAATCAGAACGAGCATGAGATGGAATATTCTACAGTTACTAGGAAGAAATTGACTGTAATGGCGATACTTTTGCGATTTTCTTAAAAACTAAGTTTCTAATCGAAAAATGAATATCACCAGTGAATTTCCCATAAAATTTCGAGCTTGGTGCGTGGTTTTAAAAAAAATCCGTGCCATGTCTTAAATCGGACAACATCGTCGATTTTTAAATGGCTCTATCTCCTAAACTATTAGAGCTAGAGCGCTGAAATTTGCACACGGAATAATAAATATTTTTACAAACTATATACATATATGGATTCTACAGACACGCGTGTATTTCTAAATTCTTGTAGTGTAAGAAAAAGTCAAGTTTTTTTATTTCCGGATGAGAAATCTGGCCTCCAGGAACCTTAAAATAAAAGCATTGTTTTTCGCATTTTGCAAGCTCTCGACAATTATTAATTCAAACGGCTCTATCTCCTAAACTATTACAGCTATAGCGCTGAAATTTGCACACGTAATATTATATATATTGGCCTTAAATCTGAGTCTTAAACGAAGTTTCTCCGAAAATCAGAACGAGCATGAGATGGTAATATTCTACAGTTACTAGGAAGAAATTGACTCTAATGGCGATACTTTTGCGATTTTCTTAAAAAATAAGTTTCTAATCGAAAAATGAATATCACCAGTGAATTTCCCATAAAATTTCGAGCTTGGTCGTGGTTTTCAAAAAATCCGTGCCATGTCTTAAATCGGACAACTTCGTCGATCTTTAAATGGCTCTATCTCCTAAACTATTAGAGCTAGAGCGCTGAAATTTGCACACGGAATAATAAATATTTTTCACAAACTATATAACATATATGGATTCTACAGACACGCGTGTATTTCTAAATTCTTGTATTGTAAGAAAAAGTCAAGTTTTTTATTTCCGGATGAGAAATCTGGCCCCCAGGAACCTTAAAATAAAAGCATTGTTTTTTCGCATTTTGCAAGCTCTGACAATTATTAATTCAAACGGCTCTATCTCCTAAACTATTACAGCTACAGCGCTGAAATTTGCACACGTAATATTATATATATTGGCCTTTAATCTGAGTCTTAAACGAAGTTTCTCCGAAAATCAGAACGAGCATGAGATGGAAATATTCTACAGTTACTAGGAAGAAATTGGACTGTAATGGCGATACTTTTGCGATTTTCTTAAAAACTAAGTTTCTAATCGAAAAATGAATATCACCAGTGAATTTCCCATAAAATTTCGAGCTTGGTGCGTGGTTTTCAAAAAAATCCGTGCCATGTCTTAAATCGGACAACTTCGTCGATCTTTAAATGGCTCTATCTCCTAAACTATTAGAGCTAGAGCGCTGAAATTTGCACACGGAATAATAAATATTTTTCACAAACTATATAACATATATGGATTCTACAGACACGCGTGTATTTCTAAATTCTTGTATTGTAAGAAAAAGTCAAGTTTTTTATTTCCGGATGAGAAATCTGGCCCCCAGGAACCTTAAAATAAAAGCATTGTTTTTTCGCATTTTGCAAGCTCTGACAATTATTAATTCAAACGGCTCTATCTCCTAAACTATTACAGCTACAGCGCTGAAATTTGCACACGTAATATTATATATATTGGCCTTTAATCTGAGTCTTAAACGAAGTTTCTCCGAAAATCAGAACGAGCATGAGATGGAAATATTCTACAGTTACTAGGAAGAAATTGACTGTAATGGCGATACTTTTGCGATTTTCTTAAAAACTAAGTTTCTAATCGAAAAATGAATATCACCAGTGAATTTCCCATAAAATTTCGAGCTTGGTGCGTGGTTTTCAAAAAAATCCGTGCCATGTCTTAAATCGGACAACTTCGTCGATCTTTAAATGGCTCTATCTCCTAAACTATTAGAGCTAGAGCGCTGAAATTTGCACACGGAATAATAAATATTTTTCACAAACTATATAACATATATGATTCTACAGACACGCGTGTATTTCTAAATTCTTGTAGTGTAAGAAAAAGTCAAGTTTTTTATTTCGGATGAGAAATCTGGCCTCCAGGAACCTTAAAATAAAAGCATTGTTTTTTCGCATTTTGCAAGCTCTGACAATTATTAATTCAAACGGCTCTATCTCCTAAACTATTACAGCTACAGCGCTGAAATTTGCACACGTAATATTATATATATTGGCCTTTTATCTGAGTCTTAAACGAAGTTTCTCCGAAAATCAGAACGAGCATGAGATGGAAATATTCTACAGTTACTAGGAAGAAATTGACTCTAATGGCGATACTTTTGCGATTTTCTTAAAAACTAAGTTTCTAATCGAAAAATGAATATCACCAGTGAATTTCCCATAAAATTTCGAGCTTGGTCCGTGGTTTTCAAAAAAATCCGTGCCATGTCTTAAATCGGACAACTTCGTCGATCTTTAAATGGCTCTATCTCCTAAACTATTAGAGCTAGAGCGCTGAAATTTGCACACGGAATAATAAATATTTTTCACAAACTATATAACATATATGGATTCTACAGACACGCGTGTATTTCTAAATTCTTGTAGTGTAAGAAAAAGTCAAGTTTTTTATTTCCGGATGAGAAATCTGGCCCCCAGGAACCTTAGAATAAAAGCATTGTTTTTTCGCATTTTGCAAGCTCTTACAATTATTAATTTCAAACGGCTCTATCTCCTAAACTATACAGCTACAGCGCTGAAATTTGCACACGTAATATTATATATATTGGCCTTTAATCTGAGTCTTAAACGAAGTTTCTCCGAAAATCAGAACGAGCATGAGATGGAAATATTCTACAGTTACTAGGAAGAAATTGACTGTAAGGTCGATACTTTTGCGATTTTCTTAAAAACTAAGTTTCTAATCGAAAAATGAATATCACCAGTGAATTTCCCATAAAATTTCGAGCTTGGTCCGTGGTTTTCAAAAAAATCCGTGCCATGTCTTAAATCGGACAACTTCGTCGATCTTTAAATGGCTCTATCTCCTAAACTATTAGAGCTAGAGCGCTGAAATTTGCACACGGAATAATAAATATTTTCACAAACTATATAACATATATGGATTCTACAGACACGCGTGTATTTCTAAATTCTTGTATTGTAAGAAAAGTCAAGTTTTTATTTCCGGATGATAAATCTGGCCTCCAGGAAACCTTAAAATAAAAGCATTGTTTTTTCGCATTTTGCAAGCTCTGACAATTATTAATTCAAACGGCTCTATCTCCTAAACTATTACAGCTACAGCGCTGAAATTTGCACACGTAATATTATATATATTGGCCTTTAATCTGAGTCTTAAACGAAGTTTCTCCGAAAATCAGAACGAGCATGAGATGGAAATATTCTACAGTTACTAGGAAGAAATTGACTCTAATGGCGATACTTTTGCGATTTTCTTAAAACTAAGTTTCTAATCGAAAAATGAATATCACCAGTGAATTTCCCATAAAATTTCGAGCTTGGTCCGTGGTTTTCAAAAAAATACGTGCCATGTCTTAAATCGGACAACTTCGTCGATCTTTAAATGGCTCTATCACCTAAACTATTAGAGCTAGAGCGCTGAAATTTGCACACGGAATAATAAATATTTTTCACAAACTATATAACATATATGAATTCTACAGACACGCGTGTATTTCTAAATTCTTGTAGTGTAGAAAAAGTCAAGTTTTTTATTTCCGGATGAGAAATCTGGCCTCCAGGAACCTTAAAATAAAAGCATTGTTTTTTCGCATTTTGCAAGCTCTGACAATTATTAATTCAAACGGCTCTATCTCCTAAACTATTACAGCTACAGCGCTGAAATTTGCACACGTAATATTAAATATATTGGCCTTTAATCTGTGTCTTAAACGAAATTTCTCCGAAAATCAGAACGAGCATGAGATGGAAATATTCTACAGTTCCTAGGAAGAAATTGACTCTAATGGCGATACTTTTGCGATTTTCTTAAAAACTAAGTTTCTAATCGAATCTGAATATCACCAGTGAATTTCCCTAAAATTTCGAGCTTGGTCCGTGGTTTTCAAAAAATCCGTGCCATGTCTTAAATCGGACAACTTCGTCGATCTTTAAATGGCTCTATCTCCTAAACTATTAGAGCTAGAGCGCTGAAATTTGCACACGGAAAAATAAATATTTTTCACAAACTATATAACATATATGGATTCTACAGACACGCGTGTATTTCTAAATTCTTGTAGTGTAAGAAAAAGTCAAGTTTTTTATTTCGGATGAGAAATCTGGCCCCCAGGAACTTTAGAATAAATGCATTGTTTTTTCGCATTTTGCAAGTTCTGACAATTATTAATTCAAACGGCTCTATCTCCTAAACTATTACAGCTACAGCGCTGAAATTTGCACACGTAATATTATATATATTGGCCTTTAATCTGAGTCTTAAACGAAGTTTCTCCGAAAATCAGAACGAGCATGAGATGGAAATATTCTACAGTTACTAGGAAGAAATTGACTGTAAGGTCGATACTTTTGCGATTTTCTTAAAAACTAGTTTCTAATCGAAAAATGAATATCACCAGTGAATTTCCCATAAAATTTCGAGCTTGGTCCGTGGTTTTCAAAAAAATCCGTGCCATGTCTTAAATCGGACAACTTCGTCGATCTTTAAATGGCTCTATCTCCTAAACTATTAGAGCTAGAGCGCTGAAATTTGCACACGGAATAATAAATATTTTTCACAAACTATATAACATATATGGATTCTACAGACACGCGTGTATTTCTAAATTCTTGTATTGTAAGAAAAGTCAAGTTTTTTATTTCCGGATGAGAAATCTGGCCCCCAGGAACCTTAAAATAAAAGCATTGTTTTTTCGCATTTTGCAAGCTCTGACAATTATTAATTCAAACGGCTCTATCTCCTAAACTATTACAGCTACAGCGCTGAAATTTGCACACGTAATATTATATATATTGGCCTTTAATCTGAGTCTTAAACGAAGTTTCTCCGAAAATCAGAACGAGCATGAGATGGAAATATTCTACAGTTACTAGGAAGAAATTGACTGTAATGGCGATACTTTTGCGATTTTCTTAAAAAACTAAGTTTCTAATCGAAAAATGAATATCACCAGTGAATTTTCCCATAAAATTTCGAGCTTGGTGCGTGTTTTCAAAAAAATCCGTGCCATGTCTTAAATCGGACAACTTCGTCGATCTTTAAATGGCTCTATCTCCTAAACTATTAGAGCTAGAGCGCTGAAATTTGCACACGGAATAATAAATATTTTTCACAAACTATATAACATATATGGATTCTACAGACACGCGTGTATTTCTAAATTCTTGTAGTGGTAAGAAAAAGTCAAGTTTTTTATTTCCGGATGAGAAATCTGGCCTCCAGGAACCTTGAAATAAAAGCATTGTTTTTTCGCATTTTGCAAGCTCTGACAATTATTAATTCAAACGGCTCTATCTCCTAAACTATTACAGCTACAGCGCTGAAATTTGCACACGTAATATTATATATATTGGCCTTTTATCTGAGTCTTAAACGAAGTTTCTCCGAAAATCAGAACGAGCATGAGATGGAAATATTCTACAGTTACTAGGAAGAAATTGACTCTAATGGCGATACTTTTGCGATTTTCTTAAAAACTAAGTTTCTAATCGAAAAATGAATATCAACAGTGAATTTCCCATAAAATTTCGAGCTTGGTCCGTGGTTTTCAAAAAATCCGTGCCATGTGTTAAATCGGACAACTTTGTCGATCTTTAAATGGCTCTATCTCCTAAACTATTAGAGCTAGAGCGCTGAAATTTGCACACGGAATAATAAATATTTTTCACAAACTATATAACATATATGGATTCTACAGACACGCGTGTATTTCTAAATTCTTGTAGTGTAAGAAAAAGTCAAGTTTTTTATTTCCGGATGAGAAATCTGGCCCCCAGGAACCTTAGAATAAAAGCATTGTTTTTTCGCATTTTGCAAGCTCTGACAATTATTAATTCAAACGGCTCTATCTCCTAAACTATACAGCTACAGCGCTGAAATTTGCACACGTAATATTATATATATTGGCCTTTAATCTGAGTCTTAAACGAAGTTTCTCCGAAAATCAGAACGAGCATGAGATGGAAATATTCTACAGTTACTAGGAAGAAATTGACTGTAAGGTCGATACTTTGCGATTTTCTTAAAAACTAAGTTTCTAATCGAAAAATGAATATCACCAGTGAATTTCCCATAAAATTTCGGGCTTGGTCCGTAGTTTTCAAAAAAATACGTGCCATGTCTTAAATCGGACAACTTCGTCGATCTTTAAATGGCTCTATCTCCTAAACTATTAGAGCTAGAGCGCTGAAATTTGCACACGGAATAATAAATATTTTTCACAAACTATATAACATATATGGATTCTACAGACACGCGTGTATTTCTAAATTCTTGTAGTGTAAGAAAAAGTCAAGTTTTTTATTTCCGGATGAGAAATCTGGCCCCCAGGAACCTTAAAATAAAAGCATTGTTTTTTTCGCATTTTGCAATCTCTGACAATTATTAATTCAAACGGCTCTATCTCCTAAACTATTACAGCTACAGCGCTGAAATTTGCACACGTAATATAATATATATATATTGGCCTTTAATCTGAGTCTTAAACGAAGTTTCTCCGAAAATCAGAACGAGCATGAGATGGAAATATTCTACAGTTACTAGGAAGAAATTGACTCTAATGGCGATACTTTTGCGATTTTCTTAAAAACTAAGTTTCTAATCGAAAAATGAATATCACCAGTGAATTTCCCATAAAATTTCGAGCTTGGTCCGTGGTTTTCAAAAAAATCCGTGCCATGTCTTAAATCGGACAACTTCGTCGATCTTTAAATGGCTCTATCTCCTAAACTATTAGAGCTAGAGCGCTGAAATTTGCACACGGAATAATAAATATTTTTCACAAACTATATAACATATATGGATTCTACAGACACGCGTGTATTTCTAAATTCTTGTAGTGTAAGAAAAAGTCAAGTTTTTTATTTCCGGATGAGAAATCTGGCCCCCAGGAACCTTAAAATAAAAGCATTGTTTTTTCGCATTTTGCAAGCTCTGACAATTATTAATTCAACGGCTCTATCTCCTAAACTGTTACAGCTACAGCGCTGAAATTTGCACACGTAATATTATATATATTGGCCTTTAATCTGAGTCTTAAACGAAGTTTCTCCGAAAATCAGAACGAGCATGAGATGGAAATATTCTACAGTTACTAGGAAGAAATTGACTGTAATGGCGATACTTTTGCGATTTTCTTAAAAACTAAGTTTCTAATCGAAAAATGAATATCACCAGTGAATTTCCCATAAAATTTCGAGCTTGGTGCGTGGTTTTCAAAAAAATCCGTGCCATGTCTTAAATCGGACAACTTCGTCGATCTTTAAATGGCTCTATCTCCTAAACTATTAGAGCTAGAGCGCTGAAATTTGCACACGGAATAATAAATATTTTTCACAAACTATATAACATATATGGATTCTACAGACACGCGTGTATTTCTAAATTCTTGTAGTGTAAGAAAAAGTCAAGTTTTTTATTTCCGGATGAGAAATCTGGCCTCCAGGAACCTTAAAATAAAAGGCATTGTTTTTTCGCATTTTGCAAGCTCTTACAATTATTAATTCAAACGGCTCTATCTCCTAAACTATTAAAGCTACAGCGCTGAAATTTGCACACGTAATATTCTATATATTGGCCTTTAATCTGAGTCTTAAACGAAGTTTCTCCGAAAATCAGAACGAGCATGAGATGGTAATATTCTACAGTTACTAGGAAGAAATTGACTGTAATTGCGATACTTTTGCGATTTTCTTAAAAACTAAGTTTCTAATCGAAAAAATGAATATCACCAGTGAATTTCCCATAAAATTTCGAGCTTGGTCCGTGGTTTTCAAAAAATCCGTGCCATGTCTTAAATCGGACAACTTCGTCGATCTTTAAATGGCTCTATCTCCTAAACTATTAGAGCTAGAGCGCTGAAATTTGCACACGGAATAATAAATATTATTCACAAACTATATACATATATGGATTCTACAGACACGCGTGTATTTCTAAATTCTTGTATTGTAAGAAAAAGTCAAGTTTTTTATTTCCGGATGAGAAATCTGGCCTCCAGGAACCTTAAAATAAAAGCATTGTTTTTTCGCATTTTGCAAGCTCTGACAATTATTAATTTAAACGGCTCTATCTCCTAAACTATTACAGCTACAGCGCTGAAATTTGCACACGTAATATTATATATATTGGCCTTTAATCTGAGTCTTAAACGAAGTTTCTCCGAAAATCAGAACGAGCATGAGATGGAAATATTCTACAGTTACTAGGATGAAATTGACTCTAATGCGATACTTTTGCGATTTTCTTAAAAACTAAGTTTCTAATCGAAAAATGAATATCACCAGTGAATTTCCCATAAAATTTCGAGCTTGGTCCGTGGTTTCAAAAAATACGTGCCATGTCTTAAATCTGACAACTTCGTCGATCTTTAAATGGCTCTATCTCCTAAACTATTAGAGCTAGAGCGCTGAAATTTGCACACGGAATAATAAATATTTTTCACAAACTATATAACATATATGGATTCTACAGACACGCGTTGTATTTCTAAATTCTTGTAGTGTAAGAAAAAGTCAGTTTTTTATTTCCGGATGAGAAATCTGGCCCCCAGGAACCTTAAAATAAAAGCATTGTTTTTTCGCATTTTGCAAGCTCTGACAATTATTAATTCAAACGGCTCTATCTCCTAAACTATTACAGCTACAGCGCAGAAATTTGCACACGTAATATTATATATATTGGCCTTTAATCTGAGTCTTAAACGAAGTTTCTCCGAAAATCAGAACGAGCATGAGATGGAAATATTCTACAGTTACTAGGAAGAAATTGACTGTAATGGCGATACTTTTGCGATTTTCTTAAAAACTAAGTTTCTAATCGAAAAATGAATATCACCAGTGAATTTCCCATAAAATTTCGAGCTTGGTGCGTGGTTTTAAAAAAAATCCGTGCCATGTCTTAAATCGGACAACATCGTCGATTTTTAAATGGCTCTATCTCCTAAACTATTAGAGCTAGAGCGCTGAAATTTGCACACGGAATAATAAATATTTTTTACAAACTATATAACATATATGGATTCTACAGACACGCGTGTATTTCTAAATTCTTGTAGTGTAAGAAAAAGTCAAGTTTTTTATTCCGGATGAGAAAATCTGGCCTCCAGGAACCTTAAAATAAAAGCATTGTTTTTTCGCATTTTGCAAGCTCTGACAATTATTAATTCAAACGGCTCTATCTCCTAAACTATACAGCTATAGCGCTGAAATTTGCACACGTAATATTATATATATTGGCCTTTAATCTGAGTCTTAACGAAGTTTCTCCGAAAATCAGAACGAGCATGAGATGGAAATATTCTACAGTTACTAGGAAGAAATTGACTGTAATGGCGATACTTTTGCGATTTTCTTAAAAACTAAGTTTCTAATCGAAAAATGAATATCACCAGTGAATTTCCATAAAATTTCGAGCTTGGTGCGTGGTTTTCAAAAAAATCCGTGCCATGTCTTAAATCGGACAACTTCGTCGATCTTTAAATGGCTCTATCTCCTAAACTATTAGAGCTAGAGCGCTGAAATTTGCACACGGAATAATAAATATTTTTCACAAACTATATAACATATATGGATTCTACAGACACGCGTGTATTTCTAAATTCTTGTAGTGTAAGAAAAAGTCAAGTTTTTTATTTCCGGATGAGAAATCTGGCCTCCAGGAACCTTAAAATAAAAGCATTGTTTTTTCGCATTTTGCAAGCTCTTACAATTATTAATTCAAACGGCTCTATCTCCTAAACTATTAAAGCTACAGCGCTGAAATTTGCACACGTAATATTCTATATATTGGCCTTTAATCTGAGTCTTAAACGAAGTTTCTCCGAAAATCAGAACGAGCATGAGATGGTAATATTCTACAGTTACTAGGAAGAAATTGACTGTAATTGCGATACTTTTGCGATTTTCTTAAAAACTAAGTTTCTAATCGAAAAATGAATATCACCAGTGAATTTCCCATAAAATTTCGAGCTTGGTCCGTGGTTTTCAAAAAATCCGTGCCATGTCTTAAATCGGACAACTTCGTCGATCTTTAAATGGCTCTATCTCCTAAACTATTAGAGCTAGAGCGCTGAAATTTGCACACGGAATAATAAATATTTTTCACAAACTATATAACATATATGGATTCTACAGACACGCGTGTATTTCTAAATTCTTGTATTGTAAGAAAAAGTCAAGTTTTTATTTCCGGATGAGAAATCTGGCCTCCAGGAACCTTAAAATAAAAGCATTGTTTTTTCGCATTTTGCAAGCTCTGACAATTATTAATTCAAACGGCTCTATCTCTAAACTATTACAGCTACAGCGCTGAAATTTGCACACGTAATATTATATATATTGGCCTTTAATCTGAGTCTTAAACGAAGTTTCTCCGAAAATCAGAACGAGCATGAGATGGAAATATTCTACAGTTACTAGGATGAAATTGACTCTAATGGCGATACTTTTGCGATTTTCTTAAAAACTAAGTTTCTAATCGAAAAATGAATATCACCAGTGAATTTCCCATAAAATTTCGAGCTTGGTCCGTGGTTTTCAAAAAATACGTGCCATGTCTTAAATCTGACAACTTCGTCGATCTTTAAATAGGCTCTATCTCCTAAACTATTAGAGCTAGAGCGCTGAAATTTGCACACGAATAATAAATATTTTTCACAAACTATATAACATATATGGATTCTACAGACACGCGTGTATTTCTAAATTCTTGTAGTGTAAGAAAAAGTCAAGTTTTTTATTTCCGGATGAGAAATCTGGCCCCCAGGAACCTTAAAATAAAAGCATTGTTTTTTCGCATTTTGCAAGCTCTGACAATTATTAATTCAAACGGCTCTATCTCCTAAACTGTTTACAGCTACAGCGCTGAAATTTGCACACGTAATATATATATATTGCCTTTAATCTGAGTCTTAAACGATGTTTCTCCGAAAATCAGAACGAGCATGAGATGGAAATATTCTACAGTTACTAGGAAGAAATTGACTGTAATGGCGATACTTTTGCGATTTTCTTAAAAACTAAGTTTCTAATCGAAAAATGAATATCACCAGTGAATTTCCCATAAAATTTCGAGCTTGGTGCGTGGTTTTAAAAAAAATCCGTGCCATGTCTTAAATCGGACAACATCGTCGATTTTTAAATGGCTCTATCTCCTAAACTATTAGAGCTAGAGCGCTGAAATTTGCACACGGAATAATAAATATTTTTACAAACTATATAACATATATGGATTCTACAGACACGCGTGTATTTCTAATTCTTGTAGTGTAAGAAAAAGTCAAGTTTTTTATTTCCGGATGAGAAATCTGGCCTCCAGGAACCTTAAAATAAAAGCATTGTTTTTTCGCATTTTGCAAGCTCTGACAATTATTAATTCAAACGGCTCTATCTCCTAAACTATTACAGCTATAGCGCTGAAATTTGCACACGTAATATTAAATATATTGGCCTTTAATCTGAGTCTTAAACGAAGTTTCTCCGAAATCAGAACGAGCATGAGATGGTAATATTCTACAGTTACTAGGAAGAAATTGACTCTAATGGCGATACTTTTGCGATTTTCTTAAAAAATAAGTTTCTAATCGAAAAATGAATATCACCAGTGAATTTCCCATAAAAATTTCGAGCTTGGTCCGTGGTTTCAAAAAATCCGTGCCATGTCTTAAATCGGACAACTTCGTCGATCTTTAAATGGCTCTATCTCCTAAACTATTAGAGCTAGAGCGCTGAAATTTGCACACGGAATAATAATATTTTTCACAAACTATATAACATATATGGATTCTACAGACACGCGTGTATTTCTAAATTCTTGTATTGTAAGAAAAAGTCAAGTTTTTTATTTCCGGATGAGAAATCTGGCCCCCAGGAACCTTAAAATAAAAGCATTGTTTTTTTCGCATTTTGCAAGCTCTGACAATTATTAATTCAACGGCTCTATCTCCTAAACTATTACAGCTACAGCGCTGAAATTTGCACACGTAATATTATATAAATTGGCCTTTAATCTGAGTCTTAAACGAAGTTTTTCCGAAAATCAGAACGAGCATGAGATGGAAATATTCTACAGTTACTAGGAAGAAATTGACTGTAATGGCGATACTTTTGCGATTTTCTTAAAAACTAAGTTTCTAATCGAAAATTGAATATCACCAGTGAATTTCCCATAAAATTTCGAGCTTGGTGCGTGGTTTTTCAAAAAAATCCGTGCCATGTCTTAAATCGGACAACTTCGTCGATCTTTAAATGGCTCTATCTCCTAAACTATTAGAGCTAGAGCGCTGAAATTTGCACACGGAATAATAAATATTTTTCACAAACTATATAACATATATGGATTCTACAGACACGCGTGTATTTCTAAATTCTTGTATTGTAAGAAAAAGTCAAGTTTTTATTTCCGGATGAGAAATCTGGCCCCCCAGGAACCTTAAAATAAAAGCATTGTTTTTTCGCATTTTGCAAGCTCTGACAATTATTAATTCAAACGGCTCTATCTCCTAAACTATTACAGCTACAGCGCTGAAATTTGCACACGTAATATTATATATATTGGCCTTTAATCTGAGTCTTAAACGAAGTTTCTCCGAAAATCAGAACGAGCATGAGATGGAAATATTCTACAGTTACTAGGAAGAAATTGACTGTAATGGCGATACTTTTGCGATTTTCTAAAACTAAGTTTCTAATCGAAAAATGAATATCACCAGTGAATTTCCCATAAAATTTCGAGCTTGGTGCGTGTTTTCAAAAAATCCGTGCCATGTCTTAAATCGGACAACTTCGTCGATCTTTAAATGGCTCTATCTCCTAAACTATTAGAGCTAGAGCGCTGAAATTTGCACACGGAATAATAAATATTTTCACAAACTATATAACATATATGGATTCTACAGACACGCGTGTATTTCTAAATTCTTGTAGTGTAAGAAAAAGTCAAGTTTTTTATTTCCGGATGGGAAATCTGGCCTCCAGGAACCTTAAAATAAAAGCATTGTTTTTTCGCATTTTGCAAGCTCTGACAATTATTAATTCAAACGGCTCTATCTCCTAAACTATTACAGCTACAGCGCTGAAATTTGCACACGTAATATTATATATATTGCCTTTTATCTGAGTCTTAAAACGAAGTTTCTCCGAAAATCAGAACGAGCATGAGATGGAAATATTCTACAGTTACTAGGAAGAAATTGACTCTAATGGCGATACTTTTGCGATTTTCTTAAAAACTAAGTTTCTAATCGAAAAATGAATATCAACAGTGAATTTCCCATAAAATTTCGAGCTTGGTCCGTGGTTTTCAAAAAATCCGTGCCATGTGTTAAATCGGACAACTTCGTCGATCTTTAAATGGCTTTATCTCCTAAACTATTAGAGCTAGAGCGCTGAAATTTGCACACGGAATAATAAATATTTTTCACAAACTATATAACATATATGGATTCTACAGACACGCGTGTATTTCTAAATTCTTGTAGTGTAAGAAAAAGTCAAGTTTTTTTATTTCCGGATGAGAAATCTGGCCCCCAGGAACCTTAGAATAAAAGCATTGTTTTTTCGCATTTTGCAAGCTCTGACAATTATTAATTCAAACGGCTCTATCTCCTAAACTATACAGCTACAGCGCTGAAATTTGCACACGTAATATATATATATTGGCCTTTAATCTGAGTGTTAAACGAAGTTTCTCCGAAAATCAGAACGAGCATGAGATGGAAATATTCTACAGTTACTAGGAAGAAATTGACTGTAAGGTCGATACTTTTGCGATTTTCTTAAAAACTAAGTTTCTAATCGAAAAATGAATATCACCAGTGAATTTCCCATAAAATTTCGGGCTTGGTCCGTAGTTTTCAAAAAAATACGTGCCATGTCTTAAATCGGACAACTTCGTCGATCTTTAAATGGCTCTATCTCCTAAACTATTAGAGCTAGAGCGCTGAAATTTGCACACGGAATAATAAATATTTTTCACAAACTATATAACATATATGGATTCTACAGACACGCGTGTATTTCTAAATTCTTGTAGTGTAAGAAAAAGTCAAGTTTTTTATTTCCGGATGAGAAATCTGGCCCCCAGGAACCTTAAAATAAAAGCATTGTTTTTTCGCATTTTGCAATCTCTGACAATTATTAATTCAAACGGCTCTATCTCCTAAACTATTACAGCTACAGCGCTGAAATTTGCACACGTAATATAATATATATATATTGGCCTTTAATCTGAGTCTTAAACGAAGTTTCTCCGAAATCAGAACGAGCATGAGATGGAAATATTCTACAGTTACTAGGAAGAAATTGACTCTAATGGCGATACTTTTGCGATTTTCTTAAAAACTAAGTTTCTAATCGAAAAATGAATATCACCAGTGAATTTCCCATAAAATTTCGAGCTTGGTCCGTGGTTTTCAAAAAAATCCGTGCCATGTCTTAAATCGGACAACTTCGTCGATCTTTAAATGGCTCTATCTCCTAAACTATTAGAGCTAGAGCGCTGAAATTTGCACACGGAATAATAAATATTTTTCACAAACTATATAACATATATGGATTCTACAGACACGCGTGTATTTCTAAATTCTTGTAGTGTAAGAAAAAGTCAAGTTTTTTATTTCCGGATGAGAAATCTGGCCCCCAGGAACCTTAAAATAAAAGCATTGTTTTTTCGCATTTTGCAAGCTCTGACAATTATTAATTCAAACGGCTCTATCTCCTAAACTGTTACAGCTACAGCGCTGAAATTTGCACACGTAATATTATATATATTGGCCTTTAATCTGAGTCTTAAACGAAGTTTCTCCGAAAATCAGAACGAGCATGAGATGGAAATATTCTACAGTTACTAGGAAGAAATTGACTGTAATGGCGATACTTTTGCGATTTTCTTAAAAACTAAGTTTCTAATCGAAAAATGAATATCACCAGTGAATTTCCCATAAAATTTCGAGCTTGGTGCGTGGTTTTCAAAAAAATCCGTGCCATGTCTTAAATCGGACAACTTCGTCGATCTTTAAATGGCTCTATCTCCTAAACTATTAGAGCTAGAGCGCTGAAATTTGCACACGGAATAATAAATATTTTTCACAAACTATATAACATATATGGATTCTACAGACACGCGTGTATTTCTAAATTCTTGTAGTGTAAGAAAAAGTCAAGTTTTTTATTTCCGGATGAGAAATCTGGCCTCCAGGAACCTTAAAATAAAAGCATTGTTTTTTCGCATTTTGCAAGCTCTGACAATTATTAATTCAAACGGCTCTATCTCCTAAACTATTAAAGCTACAGCGCTGAAATTTGCACACGTAATATTCTATATATTGGCCTTTAATCTGAGTCTTAAACGAAGTTTCTCCGAAAATCAGAACGAGCATGAGATGGTAATATTCTACAGTTACTAGGAAGAAATTGACTGTAATGGCGATACTTTTGCGATTTTCTTAAAAACTAAGTTTCTAATCGAAAAATGAATATCACCAGTGAATTTCCCATAAAATTTCGAGCTTGGTCCGTGGTTTTCAAAAAATCCGTGCCATGTCTTAAATCGGACAACTTCGTCGATCTTTAAATGGCTCTATCTCCTAAACTATTAGAGCTAGAGCGCTGAAATTTGCACACGGAATAATAAATATTTTTCACAAACTATATAACATATATGGATTCTACAGACACGCGTGTATTTCTAAATTCTTGTATTGTAAGAAAAAGTCAAGTTTTTTATTTCCGGATGATAAATCTGGCCTCCAGGAACCTTAAAATTAAAGCATTGTTTTTTCGCATTTTGCAAGCTCTGACAATTATTAATTCAAACGGCTCTATCTCCTAAACTATTACAGCTACAGCGCTGAAATTTGCACACGTAATATTATATATATTGGCCTTTAATCTGAGTCTTAAACGAAGTTTCTCCGAAAATCAGAACGAGCATGAGATGGAAATATTCTACAGTTACTAGGATGAAATTGACTCTAATAGCGATACTTTTGCGATTTTCTTAAAAACTAAGTTTCTAATCGAAAAATGAATATCACCAGTGAATTTCCCATAAAATTTCGAGCTTGGTCCGTGGTTTGCAAAAAAATACGTGCCATGTCTTAAATCGGACAACTTCGTCGATCTTTAAATGGCTCTATCTCCTAAACTATTAGAGCTAGAGCGCTGAAATTTGCACACGGAATAATAAATATTTTTCACAAACTATATAACATATATGGATTCTACAGACACGCGTGTATTTCTAAATTCTTGTAGTGTAAGAAAAAGTCAAGTTTTTTTATTTCCGGATGAGAAATCTGGCCTCCAGGAACCTTAATATAAAAGCATTGTTTTTTCGCATTTTGCAAGCTCTGACAATTATTAATTCAAACGGCTCTATCTCCTAAACTATTACAGCTACAGCGCTGAAATTTGCACACGTAATATTATATATATTGGCCTTTTATCTGAGTCTTAAACGAAGTTTCTCCGAAAATCAGAACGAGCATGAGATGGAAATATTCTACAGTTACTAGGAAGAAATTGACTCTAATGGCGATACTTTTGCGATTTTCTTAAAAACTAAGTTTCTAATCGAAAAATGAATATCACCAGTGAATTTCCCATAAAATTTCGAGCTTGGTCCGTGGTTTTCAAAAAATCCGTGCCATGTCTTAAATCGGACAACTTCGTCGATCTTTAAATGGCTCTATCTCCTAAACTATTAGAGCTAGAGCGCTGAAATTTGCAAACGGAATAATAAATATTTTTCACAAACTATATAACATATATGGATTCTACAGACACGCGTGTATTTCTAAATTCTTGTAGTGTAAGAAAAAGTCAAGTTTTTTATTTCCGGATGAGAAATCTGGCCCCCAGGAACCTTAAAATAAAAGCATTGTTTTTTCGCATTTTGCAAGCTCTGACAATTATTAATTCAAACGGCTCTATCTCCTAAACTATTACAGCTACAGCGCTGAAATTTGCACACGTTATATTATATATATTGGCCTTTAATCTGAGTCTTAAACGAAGTTTCTCCGAAAATCAGAACGAGCATGAGATGGAAATATTCTACAGTTACTAGGAAGAAATTGACTCTAATGGCGATACTTTTGCGATTTTCTTAAAAACTAAGTTTCTAATCGAAAAATGAATATCACCAGTGAATTTCCCATAAAATTTCGAGCTTGGTCCGTGGTTTTCAAAAAAATCCGTGCCATGTCTTAAATCGGACAACTTCGTCGATCTTTAAATGGCTCTATCTCCTAAACTATTAGAGCTAGAGCGCTGAAATTTGCACACGGAATAATAAATATTTTTCACAAACTATATAACATATATGGATTCTACAGACACGCGTGTATTTCTAAATTCTTGTATTGTAAGAAAAAGTCAAGTTTTTTATTTCCGGATGATAAATCTGGCCTCCAGGAACCTTAAAATAAAAGCATTGTTTTTTCGCATTTTGCAAGCTCTGACAATTATTAATTCAAACGGCTCTATCTCCTAAACTATTACAGCTACAGCGCTGAAATTTGCACACGTAATATTATATATATTGGCCTTTAATCTGAGTCTTAAACGAAGTTTCTCCGAAAATCAGAACGAGCATGAGATGGAAATATTCTACAGTTACTAGGATGAAATTGACTCTAATAGCGATACTTTTGCGATTTTCTTAAAAACTAAGTTTCTAATCGAAAAATGAATATCACCAGTGAATTTCCCATAAAATTTCGAGCTTGGTCCGTGGTTTGCAAAAAAATACGTGCCATGTCTTAAATCGGACAACTTCGTCGATCTTTAAATGGCTCTATCTCCTAAACTATTAGAGCTAGAGCGCTGAAATTTGCACACGGAATAATAAATATTTTTCACAAACTATATAACATATATGGATTCTACAGACAGGCGTGTATTTCTAAATTCTTGTAGTGTAAGAAAAAGTCAAGTTTTTTTATTTCCGGATGAGAAATCTGGCCTCCAGGAACCTTAATATAAAAGCATTGTTTTTTCGCATTTTGCAAGCTCTGACAATTATTAATTCAAACGGCTCTATCTCCTAAACTATTACAGCTACAGCGCTGAAATTTGCACACGTAATATTATATATATTGGCCTTTTATCTGAGTCTTAAACGAAGTTTCTCCGAAAATCAGAACGAGCATGAGATGGAAATATTCTACAGTTACTAGGAAGAAATTGACTCTAATGGCGATACTTTTGCGATTTTCTTAAAAACTAAGTTTCTAATCGAAAAATGAATATCACCAGTGAATTTCCCATAAAATTTCGAGCTTGGTCCGTGGTTTTCAAAAAATCCGTGCCATGTCTTAAATCGGACAACTTCGTCGATCTTTAAATGGCTCTATCTCCTAAACTATTAGAGCTAGAGCGCTGAAATTTGCACACGGAATAATAAATATTTTTCACAAACTATATAACATATATGGATTCTACAGACACGCGTGTATTTCTAAATTCTTGTAGTGTAAGAAAAAGTCAAGTTTTTTATTTCCGGATGAGAAATCTGGCCCCCAGGAACCTTAAAATAAAAGCATTGTTTTTTCGCATTTTGCAAGCTCTGACAATTATTAATTCAAACGGCTCTATCTCCTAAACTATTACAGCTACAGCGCTGAAATTTGCACACGTTATATTATATATATTGGCCTTTAATCTGAGTCTTAAACGAAGTTTCTCCGAAAATCAGAACGAGCATGAGATGGAAATATTCTACAGTTACTAGGAAGAAATTGACTCTAATGGCGATACTTTTGCGATTTTCTTAAAAACTAAGTTTCTAATCGAAAAATGAATATCACCAGTGAATTTCCCATAAAATTTCGAGCTTGGTCCGTGGTTTTCAAAAAAATCCGTGCCATGTCTTAAATCGGACAACTTCGTCGATCTTTAAATGGCTCTATCTCCTAAACTATTAGAGCTAGAGCGCTGAAATTTGGACACGGAATAATAAATATTTTTCACAAACTATATAACATATATGGATTCTACAGACACGCGTGTATTTCTAAATTCTTGTAGTGTAAGAAAAAGTCAAGTTTTTTATTTCCGGATAAGAAATCTGGCCTCCAGGAACCTTAAAATAAAAGCATTGTTTTTTCGCATTTTGCAAGCTCTGACAATTATTAATTCAAACGGCTCTATCTCCTAAACTATTACAGCTACAGCGCTGAAATTTGCACACGTAATATTATATATATTGGCCTTTAATCTGAGTCTTAAACGAAGTTTCTCCGAAAATCAGAACGAGCATGAGATGGAAATATTCTACAGTTACTAGGAAGAAATTGACTCTAATGGCGATACTTTTGCGATTTTCTTAAAAACTAAGTTTCTAATCGAAAAATGAATATCACCAGTGAATTTCCCATAAAATTTCGAGCTTGGTCCGTGGTTTTCAAAAAAATCCGTGCCATGTCTTAAATCGGACAACTTCGTCGATCTTTAAATGGCTCTATCTCCTAAACTATTAGAGCTAGAGCGCTGAAATTTGCACACGGAATAATAAATATTTTTCACAAACTATATAACATATATGGATTCTACAGACACGCGTGTATTTCTAAATTCTTGTAGTGTAAGAAAAAGTCAAGTTTTTTATTTCCGGATAAGAAATCTGGCCTCCAGGAACCTTAAAATAAAAGCATTGTTTTTTCGCATTTTGCAAGCTCTGACAATTATTAATTCAAACGGCTCTATCTCCTAAACTATTACAGCTACAGCGCTGAAATTTGCACACGTAATATTATATATATTGGCCTTTAATCTGAGTCTTAAACGAAGTTTCTCCGAAAATCAGAACGAGCATGAGATGGAAATATTCTACAGTTACTAGGAAGAAATTGACTGTAATGGCGATACTTTTGCGATTTTCTTAAAAACTAAGTTTCTAATCGAAAAATGAATATCACCAGTGAATTTCCCATAAAATTTCGAGCTTGGTCCGTGGTTTTCAAAAAAATACGTGTCATGTCTTAAATCGGACAACTTCGTCGATCTTTAAATGGCTCTATCTCCTAAACTATTAGAGCTAGAGCGCTGAAATTTGCACACGGAATAATAAATATTTTTCACAAACTATATAACATATATGGATTCTACAGACACGCGTGTATTTCTAAATTCTTGTAGTGTAAGAAAAAGTCAAGTTTTTTATTTCCGGATGAGAAATCTGGCCTCCAGGAACCATAAAATAAAAGCATTGTTTTTTCGCATTTTGCAAGCTCTGACAATTATTAATTCAAACGGCTCTATCTCCTAAACTATTACAGCTACAGCGCTGAAATTTGCACACGTAATATTATATATATTGGCCTTTAATCTGAGTCTTAAACGAAGTTTCTCCGAAAATCAGAACGAGCATGAGATGGAAATATTCTACAGTTACTAGGAAGAAATTGACTGTAATGGCGATACTTTTGCGATTTTCTTAAAAACTAAGTTTCTAATCGAAAAATGAATATCACCAGTGAATTTCCCATAAAATTGCGAGCTTTGTCCGTGGTTTTCAAAAAAATCCGTGCCATGTCTTAAATCGGACAACTTCGTCGATCTTTAAATGGCTCTATCTCCTAAACTATTAGAGCTAGAGCGCTGAAATTTGCACACGGAATAATAAATATTTTTCACAAACTATATAACATATATGGATTCTACAGACACGCGTGTATTTCTATATTCTTGTAGTGTAAGAAAAAGTCAAGTTTTTTATTTCCGGATGAGAAATCTGGCCTCAAGGAACCTTAAAATAAAAGCATTGTTTTTTCGCATTTTGCAAGCTCTGACAATTATTAATTCAAACGGCTCTATCTCCTTAACTATTACAGCTACAGCGCTGAAATTTGCACACGTAATATTATATATATTGGCCTTTAATCTGAGTCTTAAACGAAGTTTCTCCGAAAATCAGAACGAGCATGAGATGGAAATATTCTACAGTTACTAGGAAGAAATTGACTGTAAGGTCGATACTTTTGCGATTTTCTTAAAAACTAAGTTTCTAATCGAAAAATGAATATCACCAGTGAATTTCCCATAAAATTTCGAGCTTGGTCCGTGGTTTTCAAAAAAATCCTTGCCATGTCTTAAATCGGACAACTTCGTCGATCTTTAAATGGCTCTATCTCCTAAACTATTAGAGCTAGAGCGCTGAAATTTGCACACGGAATAATAAATATTTTTCACAAACTATATAACATATATGGATTCTACAGACACGCGTGTATTTCTAAATTCTTGTAGTGTAAGAAAAAGTCAAGTTTTTTATTTCCGGATGAGAAATCTGGCCCCCAGGAACCTTAAAATAAAAGCATTGTTTTTTCGCATTTTGCAATCTCTGACAATTATTAATTCAAACGGCTCTATCTCCTAAACTATTACAGCTACAGCGCTGAAATTTGCACACGTAATATAATATATATATTGGCCTTTAATCTGAGTCTTAAACGAAGTTTCTCCGAAAATCAGAACGAGCATGAGATGGAAATATTCTACAGTTACTAGGAAGAAATTGACTCTAATGGCGATACTTTTGCGATTTTCTTAAAAACTAAGTTTCTAATCGAAAAATGAATATCACCAGTGAATTTCCCATAAAATTTCGAGCTTGGTCCGTGGTTTTCAAAAAAATCCGTGCCATGTCTTAAATCGGACAACTTCGTCGATCTTTAAATGGCTCTATCTCCTAAACTATTAGAGCTAGAGCGCTGAAATTTGCACACGGAATAATAAATATTTTTCACAAACTATATAACATATATGGATTCTACAGACACGCGTGTATTTCTAAATTCTTGTAGTGTAAGAAAAAGTCAAGTTTTTTATTTCCGGATGAGAAATCTGGCCCCCAGGAACCTTAAAATAAAAGCATTGTTTTTTCGCATTTTGCAAGCTCTGACAATTATTAATTCAAACGGCTCTATCTCCTAAACTGTTACAGCTACAGCGCTGAAATTTGCACACGTAATATTATATATATTGGCCTTTAATCTGAGTCTTAAACGAAGTTTCTCCGAAAATCAGAACGAGCATGAGATGGAAATATTCTACAGTTACTAGGAAGAAATTGACTGTAATGGCGATACTTTTGCGATTTTCTTAAAAACTAAGTTTCTAATCGAAAAATGAATATCACCAGTGAATTTCCCATAAAATTTCGAGCTTGGTGCGTGGTTTTCAAAAAAATCCGTGCCATGTCTTAAATCGGACAACTTCGTCGATCTTTAAATGGCTCTATCTCCTAAACTATTAGAGCTAGAGCGCTGAAATTTGCACACGGAATAATAAATATTTTTCACAAACTATATAACATATATGGATTCTACAGACACGCGTGTATTTCTAAATTCTTGTAGTGTAAGAAAAAGTCAAGTTTTTTTATTTCCGGATGAGAAATCTGGCCTCCAGGAACCTTAATATAAAAGCATTGTTTTTTCGCATTTTGCAAGCTCTGACAATTATTAATTCAAACGGCTCTATCTCCTAAACTATTACAGCTACAGCGCTGAAATTTGCACACGTAATATTATATATATTGGCCTTTTATCTGAGTCTTAAACGAAGTTTCTCCGAAAATCAGAACGAGCATGAGATGGAAATATTCTACAGTTACTAGGAAGAAATTGACTCTAATGGCGATACTTTTGCGATTTTCTTAAAAACTAAGTTTCTAATCGAAAAATGAATATCACCAGTGAATTTCCCATAAAATTTCGAGCTTGGTCCGTGGTTTTCAAAAAATCCGTGCCATGTCTTAAATCGGACAACTTCGTCGATCTTTAAATGGCTCTATCTCCTAAACTATTAGAGCTAGAGCGCTGAAATTTGCACACGGAATAATAAATATTTTTCACAAACTATATAACATATATGGATTCTACAGACACGCGTGTATTTCTAAATTCTTGTAGTGTAAGAAAAAGTCAAGTTTTTTATTTCCGGATGAGAAATCTGGCCCCCAGGAACCTTAAAATGAAAGCATTGTTTTTTCGCATTTTGCAAGCTCTGACAATTATTAATTCAAACGGCTCTATCTCCTAAACTATTACAGCTACAGCGCTGAAATTTGCACACGTTATATTATATATATTGGCCTTTAATCTGAGTCTTAAACGAAGTTTCTCCGAAAATCAGAACGAGCATGAGATGGAAATATTCTACAGTTACTAGGAAGAAATTGACTCTAATGGCGATACTTTTGCGATTTTCTTAAAAACTAAGTTTCTAATCGAAAAATGAATATCACCAGTGAATTTCCCATAAAATTTCGAGCTTGGTCCGTGGTTTTCAAAAAAATCCGTGCCATGTCTTAAATCGGACAACTTCGTCGATCTTTAAATGGCTCTATCTCCTAAACTATTAGAGCTAGAGCGCTGAAATTTGCACACGGAATAATAAATATTTTTCACAAACTATATAACATATATGGATTCTACAGACACGCGTGTATTTCTAAATTCTTGTAGTGTAAGAAAAAGTCAAGTTTTTTATTTCCGGATAAGAAATCTGGCCTCCAGGAACCTTAAAATAAAAGCATTGTTTTTTCGCATTTTGCAAGCTCTGACAATTATTAATTCAAACGGCTCTATCTCCTAAACTATTACAGCTACAGCGCTGAAATTTGCACACGTAATATTATATATATTGGCCTTTAATCTGAGTCTTAAACGAAGTTTCTCCGAAAATCAGAACGAGCATGAGATGGAAATATTCTACAGTTACTAGGAAGAAATTGACTCTAATGGCGATACTTTTGCGATTTTCTTAAAAACTAAGTTTCTAATCGAAAAATGAATATCACCAGTGAATTTCCCATAAAATTTCGAGCTTGGTCCGTGGTTTTCAAAAAAATCCGTGCCATGTCTTAAATCGGACAACTTCGTCGATCTTTAAATGGCTCTATCTCCTAAACTATTAGAGCTAGAGCGCTGAAATTTGCACACGGAATAATAAATATTTTTCACAAACTATATAACATATATGGATTCTACAGACACGCGTGTATTTCTAAATTCTTGTAGTGTAAGAAAAAGTCAAGTTTTTTATTTCCGGATGAGAAATCTGGCCTCCAGGAACCTTAAAATAAAAGCATTGTTTTTTCGCATTTTGCAAGCTCTGACAATTATTAATTCAAACGGCTCTATCTCCTAAACTATTAAAGCTACAGCGCTGAAATTTGCACACGTAATATTCTATATATTGGCCTTTAATCTGAGTCTTAAACGAAGTTTCTCCGAAAATCAGAACGAGCATGAGATGGTAATATTCTACAGTTACTAGGAAGAAATTGACTGTAATGGCGATACTTTTGCGATTTTCTTAAAAACTAAGTTTCTAATCGAAAAATGAATATCACCAGTGAATTTCCCATAAAATTTCGAGCTTGGTCCGTGGTTTTCAAAAAATCCGTGCCATGTCTTAAATCGGACAACTTCGTCGATCTTTAAATGGCTCTATCTCCTAAACTATTAGAGCTAGAGCGGTGAAATTTGCACACGGAATAATAAATATTTTTCACAAACTATATAACATATATGGATTCTACAGACACGCGTGTATTTCTAAATTCTTGTATTGTAAGAAAAAGTCAAGTTTTTTATTTCCGGATGAGAAATCTGGCCTCCAGGAACCTTAAAATAAAAGCATTGTTTTTTCGCATTTTGCAAGCTCTGACAATTATTAATTCAAACGGCTCTATCTCCTAAACTATTACAGCTACAGCGCTGAAATTTGCACACGTAATATTATATATATTGGCCTTTAATCTGAGTCTTAAACGAAGTTTCTCCGAAAATCAGAACGAGCATGAGATGGAAATATTCTACAGTTACTAGGATGAAATTGACTCTAATGGCGATACTTTTGCGATTTTCTTAAAAACTAAGTTTCTAATCGAAAAATGAATATCACCAGTGAATTTCCCATAAAATTTCGAGCTTGGTCCGTGGTTTTCAAAAAAATACGTGCCATGTCTTAAATCTGACAACTTCGTCGATTTTTAAATGGCTCTATCTCCTAAACTATTAGAGCTAGAGCGCTGAAATTTGCACACGGAATAATAAATATTTTTTACAAACTATATAACATATATGGATTCTACAGACACGCGTGTATTTCTAAATTCTTGTAGTGTAAGAAAAAGTCAAGTTTTTTATTTCCGGATGAGAAATCTGGCCTCCAGGAACCTTAAAATAAAAGCATTGTTTTTTCGCATTTTGCAAGCTCTGACAATTATTAATTCAAACGGCTCTATCTCCTAAACTATTACAGCTATAGCGCTGAAATTTGCACACGTAATATTATATATATTGGCCTTTAATCTGAGTCTTAAACGAAGTTTCTCCGAAAATCAGAACGAGCATGAGATGGTAATATTCTACAGTTACTAGGAAGAAATTGACTCTAATGGCGATACTTTTGCGATTTTCTTAAAAAATAAGTTTCTAATCGAAAAATGAATATCACCAGTGAATTTCCCATAAAATTTCGAGCTTGGTCCGTGGTTTTCAAAAAATCCGTGCCATGTCTTAAATCGGACAACTTCGTCGATCTTTAAATGGCTCTATCTCCTAAACTATTAGAGCTAGAGCGCTGAAATTTGCACACGGAATAATAAATATTTTTCACAAACTATATAACATATATGGATTCTACAGACACGCGTGTATTTCTAAATTCTTGTATTGTAAGAAAAAGTCAAGTTTTTTATTTCCGGATGAGAAATCTGGCCCCCAGGAACCTTAAAATAAAAGCATTGTTTTTTCGCATTTTGCAAGCTCTGACAATTATTAATTCAAACGGCTCTATCTCCCAAACTATTACAGCTACAGCGCTGAAATTTGCACACGTAATATTATATATATTGGCCTTTAATCTGAGTCTTAAACGAAGTTTCTCCGAAAATCAGAACGAGCATGAGATGGAAATATTCTACAGTTACTAGGAAGAAATTGACTGTAATGGCGATACTTTTGCGATTTTCTTAAAAACTAAGTTTCTAATCGAAAATTGAATATCACCAGTGAATTTCCCATAAAATTTCGAGCTTGGAGCGTGGTTTTCAAAAAAATCCGTGCCATGTCTTAAATCGGACAACTTCGTCGATCTTTAAATGGCTCTATCTCCTAAACTATTAGAGCTAGAGCGCTGAAATTTGCACACGGAATAATAAATATTTTTCACAAACTATATAACATATATGGATTCTACAGACACGCGTGTATTTCTAAATTCTTGTATTGTAAGAAAAAGTCAAGTTTTTTATTTCCGGATGAGAAATCTGGCCCCCAGGAACCTTAAAATAAAAGCATTGTTTTTTCGCATTTTGCAAGCTCTGACAATTATTAATTCAAACGGCTCTATCTCCTAAACTATTACAGCTACAGCGCTGAAATTTGCACACGTAATATTATATATATTGGCCTTTAATCTGAGTCTTAAACGAAGTTTCTCCGAAAATCAGAACGAGCATGAGATGGAAATATTCTACAGTTACTAGGAAGAAATTGACTGTAATGGCGATACTTTTGCGATTTTCTTAAAAACTAAGTTTCTAATCGAAAAATGAATATCACCAGTGAATTTCCCATAAAATTTCGAGCTTGGTGCGTGGTTTTCAAAAAAATCCGTGCCATGTCTTAAATCGGACAACTTCGTCGATCTTTAAATGGCTCTATCTCCTAAACTATTAGAGCTAGAGCGCTGAAATTTGCACACGGAATAATAAATATTTTTCACAAACTATATAACATATATGGATTCTACAGACACGCGTGTATTTCTAAATTCTTGTAGTGTAAGAAAAAGTCAAGTTTTTTATTTCCGGATGAGAAATCTGGCCTCCAGGAACCTTAAAATAAAAGCATTGTTTTTTCGCATTTTGCAAGCTCTGACAATTATTAATTCAAACGGCTCTATCTCCTAAACTATTACAGCTACAGCGCTGAAATTTGCACACGTAATATTATATATATTGGCCTTTAATCTGAGTCTTAAACGAAGTTTCTCCGAAAATCAGAACGAGCATGAGATGGAAATATTCTACTGTTACTAGGAAGAAATTGACTGTAAGGTCGATACTTTTGCGATTTTCTTAAAAACTAAGTTTCTAATCGAAAAATGAATATCACCAGTGAATTTCCCATAAAATTTCGAGCTTGGTCCGTAGTTTTCAAAAAAATACGTGCCATGTCTTATATCGGACAACTTCGTCGATCTTTAAATGGCTCTATCTCCTAAACTATTAGAGCTAGAGCGCTGAAATTTGCACACGGAATAATAAATATTTTTCACAAACTATATAACATATATGGATTCTACAGACACGCGTGTATTTCTAAATTCTTGTAGTGTAAGAAAAAGTCAAGTTTTTTATTTCCGGATGAGAAATCTGGCCCCCAGGAACCTTAAAATAAAAGCATTGTTTTTTCGCATTTTGCAATCTCTGACAATTATTAATTCAAACGGCTCTATCTCCTAAACTATTACAGCTACAGCGCTGAAATTTGCACACGTAATATAATATATATATTGGCCTTTAATCTGAGTCTTAAACGAAGTTTCTCCGAAAATCAGAACGAGCATGAGATGGAAATATTCTACAGTTACTAGGAAGAAATTGACTCTAATGGCGATACTTTTGCGATTTTCTTAAAAACTAAGTTTCTAATCGAAAAATGAATATCACCAGTGAATTTCCCATAAAATTTCGAGCTTGGTCCGTGGTTTTCAAAAAAATCCGTGCCATGTCTTAAATCGGACAACTTCGTCGATCTTTAAATGGCTCTATCTCCTAAACTATTAGAGCTAGAGCGCTGAAATTTGCACACGGAATAATAAATATTTTTCACAAACTATATAACATATATGGATTCTACAGACACGCGTGTATTTCTAAATTCTTGTAGTGTAAGAAAAAGTCAAGTTTTTTATTTCCGGATGAGAAATCTGGCCTCCAGGAACCTTAAAATAAAAGCATTGTTTTTTCGCATTTTGCAAGCTCTGACAATTATTAATTCAAACGGCTCTATCTCCTAAACTATTAAAGCTACAGCGCTGAAATTTGCACACGTAATATTCTATATATTGGCCTTTAATCTGAGTCTTAAACGAAGTTTCTCCGAAAATCAGAACGAGCATGAGATGGTAATATTCTACAGTTACTAGGAAGAAATTGACTGTAATGGCGATACTTTTGCGATTTTCTTAAAAACTAAGTTTCTAATCGAAAAATGAATATCACCAGTGAATTTCCCATAAAACTTCGAGCTTGGTCCGTGGTTTTCAAAAAATCCGTGCCATGTCTTAAATCGGACAACTTCGTCGATCTTTAAATGGCTCTATCTCCTAAACTATTAGAGCTAGAGCGCTGAAATTTGCACACGGAATAATAAATATTTTTCACAAACTATATAACATATATGGATTCTACAGACACGCGTGTATTTCTAAATTCTTGTAGTGTAAGAAAAAGTCAAGTTTTTTATTTCCGGATGAGAAATCTGGCCTCCAGGAACCTTAAAATAAAAGCATTGTTTTTTCGCATTTTGCAAGCTCTGACAATTATTAATTCAAACGGCTCTATCTCCTAAACTATTACAGCTATAGCGCTGAAATTTGCACACGTAATATTATATATATTGGCCTTTAATCTGAGTCTTAAACGAAGTTTCTCCGAAAATCAGAACGAGCATGAGATGGTAATATTCTACAGTTACTAGGAAGAAATTGACTCTAATGGCGATACTTTTGCGATTTTCTTAAAAAATAAGTTTCTAATCGAAAAATGAATATCACCAGTGAATTTCCCATAAAATTTCGAGCTTGGTCCGTGGTTTTCAAAAAATCCGTGCCATGTCTTAAATCGGACAACTTCGTCGATCTTTAAATGGCTCTATCTCCTAAACTATTAGAGCTAGAGCGCTGAAATTTGCACACGGAATAATAAATATTTTTCACAAACTATATAACATATATGGATTCTACAGACACGCGTGTATTTCTAAATTCTTGTATTGTAAGAAAAAGTCAAGTTTTTTATTTCCGGATGAGAAATCTGGCCCCCAGGAACCTTAAAATAAAAGCATTGTTTTTTCGCATTTTGCAAGCTCTGACAATTATTAATTCAAACGGCTCTATCTCCCAAACTATTACAGCTACAGCGCTGAAATTTGCACACGTAATATTATATATATTGGCCTTTAATCTGAGTCTTAAACGAAGTTTCTCCGAAAATCAGAACGAGCATGAGATGGAAATATTCTACAGTTACTAGGATGAAATTGACTCTAATGGCGATACTTTTGCGATTTTCTTAAAAACTAAGTTTCTAATCGAAAAATGAATATCACCAGTGAATTTCCCATAAAATTTCGAGCTTGGTCCGTGGTTTGCAAAAAAATACGTGCCATGTCTTAAATCGGACAACTTCGTCGATCTTTAAATGGCTCTATCTCCTAAACTATTAGAGCTAGAGCGCTGAAATTTGCACACGGAATAATAAATATTTTTCACAAACTATATAACATATATGGATTCTACAGACACGCGTGTATTTCTAAATTCTTGTAGTGTAAGAAAAAGTCAAGTTTTTTATTTCCGGATGAGAAATCTGGCCCCCAGGAACCTTAAAATAAAAGCATTGTTTTTTCGCATTTTGCAAGCTCTGACAATTATTAATTCAAACGGCTCTATCTCCTAAACTGTTACAGCTACAGCGCTGAAATTTGCACACGTAATATTATATATATTGGCCTTTAATCTGAGTCTTAAACGAAGTTTCTCCGAAAATCAGAACGAGCATGAGATGGAAATATTCTACAGTTACTAGGAAGAAATTGACTGTAAGGTCGATACTTTTGCGATTTTCTTAAAAACTAAGTTTCTAATCGAAAAATGAATATCACCAGTGAATTTCCCATAAAATTTCGAGCTTGGTCCGTAGTTTTCAAAAAAATACGTGCCATGTCTTAAATCGGACAACTTCGTCGATCTTTAAATGGCTCTATCTCCTAAACTATTAGAGCTAGAGCGCTGAAATTTGCACACGGAATAATAAATATTTTTCACAAACTATATAACATATATGGATTCTACAGACACGCGTGTATTTCTAAATTCTTGTAGTGTAAGAAAAAGTCAAGTTTTTTATTTCCGGATGAGAAATCTGGCCCCCAGGAACCTTAAAATAAAAGCATTGTTTTTTCGCATTTTGCAATCTCTGACAATTATTAATTCAAACGGCTCTATCTCCTAAACTATTACAGCTACAGCGCTGAAATTTGCACACGTAATATAATATATATATTGGCCTTTAATCTGAGTCTTAAACGAAGTTTCTCCGAAAATCAGAACGAGCATGAGATGGAAATATTCTACAGTTACTAGGAAGAAATTGACTCTAATGGCGATACTTTTGCGATTTTCTTAAAAACTAAGTTTCTAATCGAAAAATGAATATCACCAGTGAATTTCCCATAAAATTTCGAGCTTGGTCCGTGGTTTTCAAAAAAATCCGTGCCATGTCTTAAATCGGACAACTTCGTCGATCTTTAAATGGCTCTATCTCCTAAACTATTAGAGCTAGAGCGCTGAAATTTGCACACGGAATAATAAATATTTTTCACAAACTATATAACATATATGGATTCTACAGACACGCGTGTATTTCTAAATTCTTGTAGTGTAAGAAAAAGTCAAGTTTTTTATTTCCGGATGAGAAATCTGGCCCCCAGGAACCTTAAAATAAAAGCATTGTTTTTTCGCATTTTGCAAGCTCTGACAATTATTAATTCAAACGGCTCTATCTCCTAAATTGTTACAGCTACAGCGCTGAAATTTGCACACGTAATATTATATATATTGGCCTTTAATCTGAGTCTTAAACGAAGTTTCTCCGAAAATCAGAACGAGCATGAGATGGAAATATTCTACAGTTACTAGGAAGAAATTGACTGTAATGGCGATACTTTTGCGATTTTCTTAAAAACTAAGTTTCTAATCGAAAAATGAATATCACCAGTGAATTTCCCATAAAATTTCGAGCTTGGTGCGTGGTTTTCAAAAAAATCCGTGCCATGTCTTAAATCGGACAACTTCGTCGATCTTTAAATGGCTCTATCTCCTAAACTATTACAGCTACAGCGCTGAAATTTGCACACGTAATATTATATATATTGGCCTTTTATCTGAGTCTTAAACGAAGTTTCTCCGAAAATCAGAACGAGCATGAGATGGAAATATTCTACAGTTACTAGGAAGAAATTGACTCTAATGGCGATACTTTTGCGATTTTCTTAAAAACTAAGTTTCTAATCGAAAAATGAATATCACCAGTGAATTTCCCATAAAATTTCGAGCTTGGTCCGTGGTTTTCAAAAAATCCGTGCCATGTCTTAAATCGGACAACTTCGTCGATCTTTAAATGGCTCTATCTCCTAAACTATTAGAGCTAGAGCGCTGAAATTTGCACACGGAATAATAAATATTTTTCAAACTATATAACATATATGGATTCTACAGACACGCGTGTATTTCTAAATTCTTGTAGTGTAAGAAAAAGTCAAGTTTTTTATTTCCGGATGAGAAATCTGGCCCCCAGGAACCTTAAAATAAAAGCATTGTTTTTTCGCATTTTGCAAGCTCTGACAATTATTAATTCAAACGGCTCTATCTCCTAAACTGTTACAGCTACAGCGCTGAAATTTGCACACGTAATATTATATATATTGGCCTTTAATCTGAGTCTTAAACGAAGTTTCTCCGAAAATCAGAACGAGCATGAGATAGAAATATTCTACAGTTACTAGGAAGAAATTGACTGTAATGGCGATACTTTTGCGATTTTCTTAAAAACTAAGTTTCTAATCGAAAAATGAATATCACCAGTGAATTTCCCATAAAATTTCGAGCTTGGTCCGTAGTTTTCAAAAAAATACGTGCCATGTCTTAAATCGGACAACTTCGTCGATCTTTAAATGGCTCTATCTCCTAAACTATTAGAGCTAGAGCGCTGAAATTTGCACACGGAATAATAAATATTTTTCACAAACTATATAACATATATGGATTCTACAGACACGCGTGTATTTCTAAATTCTTGTAGTGTAAGAAAAAGTCAAGTTTTTTATTTCCGGATGAGAAATCTGGCCCCCAGGAACCTTAAAATAAAAGCATTGTTTTTTCGCATTTTGCAATCTCTGACAATTATTAATTCAAACGGCTCTATCTCCTAAACTATTACAGCTACAGCGCTGAAATTTGCACACGTAATATAATATATATATTGGCCTTTAATCTGAGTCTTAAACGAAGTTTCTCCGAAAATCAGAACGAGCATGAGATGGAAATATTCTACAGTTACTAGGAAGAAATTGACTCTAATGGCGATACTTTTGCGATTTTCTTAAAAACTAAGTTTCTAATCGAAAAATGAATATCACCAGTGAATTTCCCATAAAATTTCGAGCTTGGTCCGTGGTTTTCAAAAAAATCCGTGCCATGTCTTAAATCGGACAACTTCGTCGATCTTTAAATGGCTCTATCTCCTAAACTATTAGAGCTAGAGCGCTGAAATTTGCACACGGAATAATAAATATTTTTCACAAACTATATAACATATATGGATTCTACAGACACGCGTGTATTTCTAAATTCTTGTAGTGTAAGAAAAAGTCAAGTTTTTTATTTCCGGATGAGAAATCTGGCCCCCAGGAACCTTAAAATAAAAGCATTGTTTTTTCGCATTTTGCAATCTCTGACAATTATTAATTCAAACGGCTCTATCTCCTAAACTATTACAGCTACAGCGCTGAAATTTGCACACGTAATATAATATATATATTGGCCTTTAATCTGAGTCTTAAACGAAGTTTCTCCGAAAATCAGAACGAGCATGAGATGGAAATATTCTACAGTTACTAGGAAGAAATTGACTCTAATGGCGATACTTTTGCGATTTTCTTAAAAACTAAGTTTCTAATCGAAAAATGAATATCACCAGTGAATTTCCCATAAAATTTCGAGCTTGGTCCGTGGTTTTCAAAAAAATCCGTGCCATGTCTTAAATCGGACAACTTCGTCGATCTTTAAATGGCTCTATCTCCTAAACTATTAGAGCTAGAGCGCTGAAATTTGCACACGGAATAATAAATATTTTTCACAAACTATATAACATATATGGATTCTACAGACACGCGTGTATTTCTAAATTCTTGTAGTGTAAGAAAAAGTCAAGTTTTTTATTTCCGGATGAGAAATCTGGCCCCCAGGAACCTTAAAATAAAAGCATTGTTTTTTCGCATTTTGCAAGCTCTGACAATTATTAATTCAAACGGCTCTATCTCCTAAATTGTTACAGCTACAGCGCTGAAATTTGCACACGTAATATTATATATATTGGCCTTTAATCTGAGTCTTAAACGAAGTTTCTCCGAAAATCAGAACGAGCATGAGATGGAAATATTCTACAGTTACTAGGAAGAAATTGACTGTAATGGCGATACTTTTGCGATTTTCTTAAAAACTAAGTTTCTAATCGAAAAATGAATATCACCAGTGAATTTCCCATAAAATTTCGAGCTTGGTGCGTGGTTTTCAAAAAAATCCGTGCCATGTCTTAAATCGGACAACTTCGTCGATCTTTAAATGGCTCTATCTCCTAATCTATTACAGCTACAGCGCTGAAATTTGCACACGTAATATTATATATATTGGCCTTTTATCTGAGTCTTAAACGAAGTTTCTCCGAAAATCAGAACGAGCATGAGATGGAAATATTCTACAGTTACTAGGAAGAAATTGACTCTAATGGCGATACTTTTGCGATTTTCTTAAAAACTAAGTTTCTAATCGAAAAATGAATATCACCAGTGAATTTCCCATAAAATTTCGAGCTTGGTCCGTGGTTTTCAAAAAATCCGTGCCATGTCTTAAATCGGACAACTTCGTCGATCTTTAAATGGCTCTATCTCCTAAACTATTAGAGCTAGAGCGCTGAAATTTGCACACGGAATAATAAATATTTTTCAAACTATATAACATATATGGATTCTACAGACACGCGTGTATTTCTAAATTCTTGTAGTGTAAGAAAAAGTCAAGTTTTTTATTTCCGGATGAGAAATCTGGCCCCCAGGAACCTTAAAATAAAAGCATTGTTTTTTCGCATTTTGCAAGCTCTGACAATTATTAATTCAAACGGCTCTATCTCCTAAACTGTTACAGCTACAGCGCTGAAATTTGCACACGTAATATTATATATATTGGCCTTTAATCTGAGTCTTAAACGAAGTTTCTCCGAAAATCAGAACGAGCATGAGATAGAAATATTCTACCGTTACTAGGAAGAAATTGACTGTAATGGCGATACTTTTGCGATTTTCTTAAAAACTAAGTTTCTAATCGAAAAATGAATATCACCAGTGAATTTCCCATAAAATTTCGAGCTTGGTGCGTGGTTTTCAAAAAAATCCGTGCCATGTCTTAAATCGGACAACATCGTCGATTTTTAAATGGCTCTATCTCCTAAACTATTAGAGCTAGAGCGCTGAAATTTGCACACGGAATAATAAATATTTTTTACAAACTATATAACATATATGGATTCTACAGACACGCGTGTATTTCTAAATTCTTGTAGTGTAAGAAAAAGTCAAGTTTTTTATTTCCGGATGAGAAATCTGGCCTCCAGGAACCTTAAAATAAAAGCATTGTTTTTTCGCATTTTGCAAGCTCTGACAATTATTAATTCAAACGGCTCTATCTCCTAAACTATTACAGCTACAGCGCTGAAATTTGCACACGTAATATTATATATATTGGCCTTTAATCTGAGTCTTAAACGAAGTTTCTCCGAAAATCAGAACGAGCATGAGATGGAAATATTCTACAGTTACTAGGAAGAAATTGACTCTAATGGCGATACTTTTGCGATTTTCTTAAAAACTAAGTTTCTAATCGAAAAATGAATATCACCAGTGAATTTCCCATAAAATTTCGAGCTTGGTCCGTGGTTTTCAAAAAATCCGTGCCATGTCTTAAATCGGACAACTTCGTCGATCTTTAAATGGCTCTATCTCCTAAACTATTAGAGCTAGAGCGCTGAAATTTGCACACGGAATAATAAATATTTTTCACAAACTATATAACATATATGGATTCTACAGACACGCGTGTATTTCTAAATTCTTGTAGTGTAAGAAAAAGTCAAGTTTTTTATTTCCGGATGAGAAATCTGGCCTCCAGGAACCTTAAAATAAAAGCATTGTTTTTTCGCATTTTGCAAGCTCTGACAATTATTAATTCAAACGGCTCTATCTCCTAAACTATTACAGCTACAGCGCTGAAATTTGCACACGTAATATTATATATATTGGCCTTTAATCTGAGTCTTAAACGAAGTTTCTCCGAAAATCAGAACGAGCATGAGATGGAAATATTCTACAGTTACTAGGAAGAAATTGACTCTAATGGCGATACTTTTGCGATTTTCTTAAAAACTAAGTTTCTAATCGAAAAATGAATATCACCAGTGAATTTCCCATAAAATTTAGGGCTTGGTCCGTGGTTTTCAAAAAATCCGTGCCATGTCTTAAATCGGACAACTTCGTCGATCTTTAAATGGCTCTATCTCCTAAACTATTAGAGCTAGAGCGCTGAAATTTGCACACGGAAAAATAAATATTTTTCACAAACTATATAACATATATGGATTCTACAGACACGCGTGTATTTCTAAATTCTTGTAGTGTAAGAAAAAGTCAAGTTTTTTATTTCCGGATGAGAAATCTGGCCCCCAGGAACTTTAGAATAAATGCATTGTTTTTTCGCATTTTGCAAGCTCTGACAATTATTAATTCAAACGGCTCTATCTCCTAAACTATTACAGCTACAGCGCTGAAATTTGCACACGTAATATTATATATATTGGCCTTTAATCTGAGTCTTAAACGAAGTTTCTCCGAGAATCAGAACGAGCATGAGATGGAAATATTCTACAGTTACTAGGAAGAAATTGACTCTAATGGCGATACTTTTGCGATTTTCTTAAAAATTAAGTTTCTAATCGAAAAATGAATATCACCAGTGAATTTCCCATAAAATTTCGAGCTTGGTCCGTGGTTTTCAAAAAAATCCGTGCCATGTCTTAAATCGGACAACTTCGTCGATCTTTAAATGGCTCTATCTCCTAAACTATTAGAGCTAGAGCGCTGAAATTTGCACACGGAATAATAAATATTTTTCACAAACTATATAACATATATGGATTCTACAGACACGCGAGTATTTCTATATTCTTGTAGTGTAAGAAAAAGTCAAGTTTTTTATTTCCGGATGAGAAATCTGGCCTCAAGGAACCTTAAAATAAAAGCATTGTTTTTTCGCATTTTGCAAGCTCTGACAATTATTAATTCAAACGGCTCTATCTCCTTAACTATTACAGCTACAGCGCTGAAATTTGCACACGTAATATTATATATATTGCCCTTTAATCTGAGTCTTAAACGAAGTTTCTCCGAAAATCAGAACGAGCATGAGATGGAAATATTCTACAGTTACTAGGAAGAAATTGACTGTAATGGCGATACTTTTGCGATTTTTTTAAAAATTAAGTTTCTAATCGAAAAATGAATATCACCAGTGAATTTCCCATAAAATTTCGAGCTTGGTGCGTGGTTTTCAAAAAAATCCGTGCCATGTCTTAAATCGGACAACTTCGTCGATCTTTAAATGGCTCTATCTCCTAAACTATTAGAGCTAGAGCGCTGAAATTTGCACACGGAATAATAAATATTTTTCACAAACTATATAACATATATGGATTCTACAGACACGCGTGTATTTCTAAATTCTTGTAGTGTAAGAAAAAGTCAAGTTTTTTATTTCCGGATGAGAAATCTGGCCTCCAGGAACCTTAAAATAAAAGCATTGTTTTTTCGCATTTTGCAAGCTCTGACAATTATTAATTCAAACGGCTCTATCTCCTAAACTATTACAGCTACAGCGCTCAAATTTGCACACGTAATTCTATATATATTGGCCTTTAATCTGAGTCTTAAACGAAGTTTCTCCGAAAATCAGAACGAGCATGAGATGGAAATATTCTACAGTTCCTAGGAAGAAATTGACTCTAATGGCGATACTTTTGCGATTTTCTTAAAAACTAAGTTTCTAATCGAAAAATGAATATCACCAGTGAATTTCCCATAAAATTTCGAGCTTGGTCCGTGGTTTTCAAAAAAATCCGTGCCATGTCTTAAATCGGACAACTTCGTCGATCTTTAAATGGCTCTATCTCCTAAACTATTAGAGCTAGAGCGCTGAAATTTGCACACGGAATAATAAATATTTTTCACAAACTATATAACATATATAGATTCTACAGACACGCGTGAATTTCTAAATTCTTGTAGTGTAAGAAAAAGTCAAGTTTTTTATTTCCGGATGAGAAATCTGGCCTCCAGGAACCTTAAAATAAAAGCATTGTTTTTCGCATTTTGCAAGCTCTGACAATTATTAATTCAAACGGCTCTATCTCCTAAACTATTACAGCTACAGCGCTGAAATTTGCACACGTAATATTACATATATTGGCCTTTAATCTGAGTCTTAAACGAAGTTTCTCCGAAAATCAGAACGAGCATGAGATGGAAATATTCTACAGTTACTAGGAAGAAATTGACGCTAATGGCGATACTTTTGCGATTTTCTTAAAAACTAAGTTTCTAATCGAAAAATGAATATCACCAGTGAATTTCCCATAAAATTTCGAGCTTGGTCCGTGGTTTTCAAAAAAATCCGTGCCATGTCTTAAATCGGACAACTTCGTCGATATTTAAATGGCTCTATCTCCTAAACTATTAGAGCTAGAGCGCTGAAATTTGCACACGGAATAATAAATATTTTTCACAAACTATATAACATATATGGATTCTACAGACACGCGTGAATTTCTAAATTCTTGTAGTGTAAGAAAAATTCAAGTTTTTTATTTCCGGATGAGAAATCTGGCCTCCAGGAACCTTAAAATAAAAGCATTGTTTTTCGCATTTTGCAAGCTCTGACAATTATTAATTCAAACGGCTCTATCTCCTAAACTATTACAGCTACAGCGCTGAAATTTGCACACGTAATATTACATATATTGGCCTTTAATCTGAGTCTTAAACGAAGTTTCTCCGAAAATCAGAACGAGCATGAGATGGAAATATTCTACAGTTACTAGGAAGAAATTGACGCTAATGGCGATACTTTTGCGATTTTCTTAAAAACTAAGTTTCTAATCGAAAAATGAATATCACCAGTGAATTTCCCATAAAATTTCGAGCTTGGTCCGTGGTTTTCAAAAAAATCCGTGCCATGTCTTAAATCGGACAAGTTCGTCGATCTTTAAATGGCTCTATCTCCTAAACTATTAGAGCTAGAGCGCTGAAATTTGCACACGGAATAATAAATATTTTTCACAAACTATATAACATATATGGATTATACACACACGCGTGTATTTCTAAATTCTTGTAGTGTAAGAAAAAGTCAAGTTTTTTATTTCCGGATGAGAAATCTGGCCTCCAGGAACCTTAAAATAAAAGCATTGTTTTTTCGCATTTTGCAAGCTCTGACAATTATTAATTCAAACGGCTCTATCTCCTAAACCATTACTGCTACAGCGCTGAAATTTGCACACGTAATATTATATATATTGGCCTTTAATCTGAGTCTTAAACGAAGTTTTTCCGAAAATCAGAACGAGCAGGAGATGGAAATATTCTACAGTTACTAGGAAGAAATTGACTGTAATGGCGATACTTTTGCGATTTTCTTAAAAATTAAGTTTCTAATCGAAAAATGAATATCACCAGTGAATTTCCCATAAAATTTCGAGCTTGGTGCGTGGTTTTCAAAAAAATCCGTGCCATGTCTTAAATCGGACAACTTCGTCGATCTTTAAATGGCTCTATCTCCTAAACTATTAGAGCTAGAGCGCTGAAATTTGCACACGGAATAATAAATATTTTTCACAAACTATATAACATATATGGATTCTACAGACACGCGTGTATTTCTAAATTCTTGTAGTGTAAGAAAAAGTCAAGTTTTTTATTTCCGGATGAGAAATCTGGCCTCCAGGAACCTTAAAATAAAAGCATTGTTTTTTCGCATTTTGCAAGCTCTGACAATTATTAATTCAAACGGCTCTATCTCCTAAACTATTACAGCTACAGCGCTCAAATTTGCACACGTAATATTATATATATTGGCCTTTAATCTGAGTCTTAAACGAAGTTTCTCCGAAAATCAGAACGAGCATGAGATGGAAATATTCTACAGTTACTAGGAAGAAATTGACTGTAATGGCGATACTTTTGCGATTTTCTTAAAAATTAAGTTTCTAATCGAAAAATGAATATCACCAGTGAATTTCCCATAAAATTTCGAGCTTGGTGCGTGGTTTTCAAAAAAATCCGTGCCATGTCTTAAATCGGACAACTTCGTCGATCTTTAAATGGCTCTATCTCCTAAACTATTAGAGCTAGAGCGCTGAAATTTGCACACGGAATAATAAATATTTTTCACAAACTATATAACATATATGGATTCTACAGACACGCGTGTATTTCTAAATTCTTGTAGTGTAAGAAAAAGTCAAGTTTTTTATTTCCGGATGAGAAATCTGGCCTCCAGGAACCTTAAAATAAAAGCATTGTTTTTTCGCATTTTGCAAGCTCTGACAATTATTAATTCAAACGGCTCTATCTCCTAAACTATTACAGCTACAGCGCTCAAATTTGCACACGTAATATTATATATATTGGCCTTTAATCTGAGTCTTAAACGAAGTTTCTCCGAAAATCAGAACGAGCATGAGATGGAAATATTCTACAGTTCCTAGGAAGAAATTGACTCTAATGGCGATACTTTTGCGATTTTCTTAAAAACTAAGTTTCTAATCGAAAAATGAATATCACCAGTGAATTTCCCATAAAATTTCGAGCTTGGTCCGTGGTTTTCAAAAAAATCCGTGCCATGTCTTAAATCGGACAACTTCGTCGATCTTTAAATGGCTCTATCTCCTAAACTATTAGAGCTAGAGCGCTGAAATTTGCACACGGAATAATAAATATTTTTCACAAACTATATAACATATATGGATTCTACAGACACGCGTGAATTTCTAAATTCTTGTAGTGTAAGAAAAAGTCAAGTTTTTTATTTCCGGATGAGAAATCTGGCCTCCAGGAACCTTAAAATAAAAGCATTGTTTTTCGCATTTTGCAAGCTCTGACAATTATTAATTCAAACGGCTCTATCTCCTAAACTATTACAGCTACAGCGCTGAAATTTGCACACGTAATATTACATATATTGGCCTTTAATCTGAGTCTTAAACGAAGTTTCTCCGAAAATCAGAACGAGCATGAGATGGAAATATTCTACAGTTACTAGGAAGAAATTGACGCTAATGGCGATACTTTTGCGATTTTCTTAAAAACTAAGTTTCTAATCGAAAAATGAATATCACCAGTGAATTTCCCATAAAATTTCGAGCTTGGTCCGTGGTTTTCAAAAAAATCCGTGCCATGTCTTAAATCGGAAAACTTCGTCGATCTTTAAATGGCTCTATCTCCTAAACTATTAGAGCTAGAGCGCTGAAATTTGCACACGGAATAATAAATATTTTTCACAAACTATATAACATATATGGATTATACACACACGCGTGTATTTCTAAATTCTTGTAGTGTAAGAAAAAGTCAAGTTTTTTATTTCCGGATGAGAAATCTGGCCTCCAGGAACCTTAAAATAAAAGCATTGTTTTTTCGCATTTTGCAAGCTCTGACAATTATTAATTCAAACGGCTCTATCTCCTAAACTATTACAGCTACAGCGCTGAAATTTGCACACGTAATATTATATATATTGGCCTTTAATCTGAGTCTTAAACGAAGTTTTTCCGAAAATCAGAACGAGCAGGAGATGGAAATATTCTACAGTTACTAGGAAGAAATTGACTCTAATGGCGATACTTTTGCGATTTTCTTAAAAACTAAGTTTCTAATCGAAATATGAATATCACCAGTAAATTTCCCATAAAATTTCGAGCTAGGTCCGTGGTTTTCAAAAAAATCCGTGCCATGTCTTAAATCGGACAACTTCGTTGATCTTTAAATGGCTCTATCTCCTAAACTATTAGAGCTAGAGCGCTGAAATTTGCACACGGAATAATAAATATTTTTCACAAACTATATAACATATATGGATTCTACAGACAGGCGTGTATTTCTAAATTCTTGTAGTGTAAGAAAAAGTCAAGTTTTTTATTTCCGGATGAGAAATCTGGCCTCCAGGAACCTTAAAATAAAAGCATTGTTTTTTCGCATTTTGCAAGCTCTGACAATTATTAATTCAAACGGCTCTATCTCCTAAACTATTACAGCTACAGCGCTCAAATTTGCACACGTAATATTATATATATTGGCCTTTAATCTGAGTCTTAAACGAAGTTTCTCCGAAAATCAGAACGAGCATGAGATGGAAATATTCTACAGTTCCTAGGAAGAAATTGACTCTAATGGCGATACTTTTGCGATTTTCTTAAAAACTAAGTTTCTAATCGAAAAATGAATATCACCAGTGAATTTCCCATAAAATTTCGAGCTTGGTCCGTGGTTTTCAAAAAAATCCGTGCCATGTCTTAAATCGGACAACTTCGTCGATCTTTAAATGGCTCTATCTCCTAAACTATTAGAGCTAGAGCGCTGAAATTTGCACACGGAATAATAAATATTTTTCACAAACTATATAACATATATGGATTCTACAGACACGCGTGAATTTCTAAATTCTTGTAGTGTAAGAAAAAGTCAAGTTTTTTATTTCCGGATGAGAAATCTGGCCTCCAGGAACCTTAAAATAAAAGCATTGTTTTTCGCATTTTGCAAGCTCTGACAATTATTAATTCAAACGGCTCTATCTCCTAAACTATTACAGCTACAGCGCTGAAATTTGCACACGTAATATTACATATATTGGCCTTTAATCTGAGTCTTAAACGAAGTTTCTCCGAAAATCAGAACGAGCATGAGATGGAAATATTCTACAGTTACTAGGAAGAAATTGACGCTAATGGCGATACTTTTGCGATTTTCTTAAAAACTAAGTTTCTAATCGAAAAATGAATATCACCAGTGAATTTCCCATAAAATTTCGAGCTTGGTCCGTGGTTTTCAAAAAAATCCTTGCCATGTCTTAAATCGGACAACTTCGTCGATCTTTAAATGGCTCTATCTCCTAAACTATTAGAGCTAGAGCGCTGAAATTTGCACACGGAATAATAAATATTTTTCACAAACTATATAACATATATGGATTATACACACACGCGTGTATTTCTAAATTCTTGTAGTGTAAGAAAAAGTCAAGTTTTTTATTTCCGGATGAGAAATCTGGCCTCCAGGAACCTTAAAATAAAAGCATTGTTTTTTCGCATTTTGCAAGCTCTGACAATTATTAATTCAAACGGCTCTATCTCGTAAACTATTACAGCTACAGCGCTGAAATTTGCACACGTAATATTATATATATTGGCCTTTAATCTGAGTCTTAAACGAAGTTTTTCCGAAAATCAGAACGAGCAGGAGATGGAAATATTCTACAGTTACTAGGAAGAAATTGACTCTAATGGCGATACTTTTGCGATTTTCTTAAAAACTAAGTTTCTAATCGAAATATGAATATCACCAGTAAATTTCCCATAAAATTTCGAGCTAGGTCCGTGGTTTTCAAAAAAATCCGTGCCATGTCTTAAATCGGACAACTTCGTCGATCTTTAAATGGCTCTATCTCCTAAACTATTAGAGCTAGAGCGCTGAAATTTGCACACGGAATAATAAATATTTTTCACAAACTATATAACATATATGGATTCTACAGACACGCGTGTATTTCTAAATTCTTGTAGTGTAAGAAAAAGTCAAGTTTTTTATTTCCGGATGAGAAATCTGGCCCCCAGGAACCTTAAAATAAAAGCATTGTTTTTTCGCATTTTGCAAGCTCTGACAATTATTAATTCAAACGGCTCTATCTCCTAAACTATTACAGCTACAGCGCTGAAATTTGCACACGTAATATTATATATATTGGCCTTTAATCTGAGTCTTAAACGAAGTTTCTCCGAAAATCAGAACGAGCATGAGATGGAAATATTCTACAGTTACTAGGAAGAAATTGACTAATGGCGATACTTTTGCGATTTTCTTAAAAACTAAGTTTCTAATCGAAAAATGAATATCACCAGTGAATTTCCCATAAAATTTCGAGCTTGGTCCGTGGTTTTCAAAAAATTCCTGCCATGTCTTAAATCGGACAACTTCGTCGATCTTTAAATGGCTCTATCTCCTAAACTATTAGAGCTAGAGCGCTGAAATTTGCACACGGAATAATAAATATTTTTCACAAACTATATAACATATATGGATTCTACAGACACGCGTGAATTTCTAAATTCTTGTAGTGTAAGAAAAAGTCAAGTTTTTTATTTCCGGATGAGAAATCTGGCCTCCAGGAACCTTAAAATAAAAGCATTGTTTTTCGCATTTTGCAAGCTCTGACAATTATTAATTCAAACGGCTCTATCTCCTAAACTATTACAGCTACAGCGCTGAAATTTGCACACGTAATATTACATATATTGGCCTTTAATCTGAGTCTTAAACGAAGTTTCTCCGAAAATCAGAACGAGCATGAGATGGAAATATTCTACAGTTCCTAGGAAGAAATTGACTCTAATGGCGATACTTTTGCGATTTTCTTAAAAACTAAGTTTCTAATCGAAAAATGAATATCACCAGTGAATTTCCCATAAAATTTCGAGCTTGGTCCGTGGTTTTCAAAAAAATCCGTGCCATGTCTTAAATCGGACAACTTCGTCGATCTTTAAATGGCTCTATCTCCTAAACTATTAGAGCTAGAGCGCTGAAATTTGCACACGGAATAATAAATATTTTTCACAAACTATATAACATATATGGATTCTACAGACACGCGTGAATTTCTAAATTCTTGTAGTGTAAGAAAAAGTCAAGTTTTTTATTTCCGGATGAGAAATCTGGCCTCCAGGAACCTTAAAATAAAAGCATTGTTTTTCGCATTTTGCAAGCTCTGACAATTATTAATTCAAACGGCTCTATCTCCTAAACTATTACAGCTACAGCGCTGAAATTTGCACACGTAATATTACATATATTGGCCTTTAATCTGAGTCTTAAACGAAGTTTCTCCGAAAATCAGAACGAGCATGAGATGGAAATATTCTACAGTTACTAGGAAGAAATTGACGCTAATGGCGATACTTTTGCGATTTTCTTAAAAACTAAGTTTCTAATCGAAAAATGAATATCACCAGTGAATTTCCCATAAAATTTCGAGCTTGGTCCGTGGTTTTCAAAAAAATCCGTGCCATGTCTTAAATCGGACAACTTCGTCGATCTTTAAATGGCTCTATCTCCTAAACTATTAGAGCTAGAGCGCTGAAATTTGCACACGGAATAATAAATATTTTTCACAAACTATATAACATATATGGATTATACACACACGCGTGTATTTCTAAATTCTTGTAGTGTAAGAAAAAGTCAAGTTTTTTATTTCCGGATGAGAAATCTGGCCTCCAGGAACCTTAAAATAAAAGCATTGTTTTTTCGCATTTTGCAAGCTCTGACAATTATTAATTCAAACGGCTCTATCTCCTAAACTATTACAGCTACAGCGCTGAAATTTGCACACGTAATATTATATATATTGGCCTATGATATGAGTCTGATACGAAGTTTCTCCGAAAATCAGAACGAGCATGAGATGGAAATATTCTACAGTTCCTAGGATAAAATTGACTCTAATGGCGATACTTTTGCGATTTTCTTAAAAACTAAGTTTCTAATCGAAAAATGAATATCACCAGTGAATTTCCCATAAAATTTCGAGCTTGGTCCGTAGTTTTCAAAAAAATCCGTGCCATGTCTTAAATCGGACAACTTCGTCGATCTTTAAATGGCTCTATCTCCTAAACTATTAGAGCTAGAGCGCTGAAATTTGCACACGGAATAATAAATATTTTTCACAAACTATATAACATATATGGATTCTACAGACACGCGTGTATTTCTAAATTCTTGTAGTGTAAGAAAAAGTCAAGTTTTTTATTTCCGGATGAGAAATCTGGCCTCCAGGAACCTTAAAATAAAAGCATTGTTTTTTCGCATTTTGCAAGCTCTGACAATTATTAATTCAAACGGCTCTATCTCGTAAACTATTACAGCTACAGCGCTGAAATTTGCACACGTAATATTATATATATTGGCCTTTAATCTGAGTCTTAAACGAAGTTTTTCCGAAAATCAGAACGAGCATGAGATGGAAATATTCTACAGTTACTAGGAAGAAATTGACTCTAATGGCGATACTTTTGCGATTTTCTTAAAAACTAAGTTTCTAATCGAAATATGAATATCACCAGTAAATTTCCCATAAAATTTCGAGCTAGGTCCGTGGTTTTCAAAAAAATCCGTGCCATGTCTTAAATCGGACAACTTCGTCGATCTTTAAATGGCTCTATCTCCTAAACTATTAGAGCTAGAGCGCTGAAATTTGCACACGGAATAATAAAAATTTTTCACAAACTATATAACATATAAGGATTCTACAGACACGCGTGTATTTCTAAATTCTTGTAGTGTAAGAAAAAGTCAAGTTTTTTATTTCCGGATGAGAAATCTGGCCCCCAGGAACCTTAAAATAAAAGCATTGTTTTTTCGCATTTTGCAAGCTCTGACAATTATTAATTCAAACGGCTCTATCTCCTAAACTATTACAGCTACAGCGCTGAAATTTGCACACGTAATATTATATATATTGGCCTTTAATCTGAGTCTTAAACGAAGTTTCTCCGAAAATCAGAACGAGCATGAGATGGAAATATTCTACAGTTACTAGGAAGAAATTGACTGTAATGGCGATACTTTTGCGATTTTCTTAAAAACTAAGTTTCTAATCGAAAAATGAATATCACCAGTGAATTTCCCATAAAATTTCGAGCTTGGTCCGTGGTTTTCAAAAAAATCCGTGCCATGTCTTAAATCGGACAACTTCGTCGATCTTTAAATGGCTCTATCTCCTAAACTATTAGAGCTAGAGCGCTGAAATTTGCACACGGAATAATAAATATTTTTCACAAACTATATAACATATATGGATTCTACAGACACGCGTGTATTTCTAAATTCTTGTAGTGTAAGAAAAAGTCAAGTTTTTTATTTCCGGATGAGAAATCTGGCCCCCAGGAACCTTAAAATAAAAGCATTGTTTTTTCGCATTTTGCAAGCTCTGACAATTATTAATTCAAACAGCTCTATCTCCTAAACTATTACAGCTACAGCGCTGAAATTTGCACACGTAATATTATATATATTGGCCTTTAATCTGAGTCTTAAACGAAGTTTCTCCGAAAATCAGAACGAGCATGAGATGGAAATATTCTACAGTTACTAGGAAGAAATTGACTGTAATGGCGATACTTTTGCGATTTTCTTAAAAACTAAGTTTCTAATCGAAAAATGAATATCACCAGTGAATTTCCCATAAAATTTCGAGCTTGGTCCGTGGTTTTCAAAAAAATCCGTGCCATGTCTTAAATCGGACAACTTCGTCGATCTTTAAATGGCTCTATCTCCTAAACTATTAGAGCTAGAGCGCTGAAATTTGCACACGGAATAATAAATATTTTTCACAAACTATATAACATATATGGATTCTACAGACACGCGAGTATTTCTATATTCTTGTAGTGTAAGAAAAAGTCAAGTTTTTTATTTCCGGATGAGAAATCTGGCCTCAAGGAACCTTAAAATAAAAGCATTGTTTTTTCGCATTTTGCAAGCTCTGACAATTATTAATTCAAACGGCTCTATCTCCTTAACTATTACAGCTACAGCGCTGAAATTTGCACACGTAATATTATATATATTGGCCTTTAATCTGAGTCTTAAACGAAGTTTCTCCGAAAATCAGAACGAGCATGAGATGGAAATATTCTACAGTTACTAGGAAGAAATTGACTGTAATGGCGATACTTTTGCGATTTTCTTAAAAACTAAGTTTCTAATCGAAAAATGAATATCACCAGTGAATTTCCCATAAAATTTCGAGCTTGGTCCGTGGTTTTCAAAAAAATCCGTGCCATGTCTTAAATCGGACAACTTCGTCGATCTTTAAATGGCTCTATCTCCTAAACTATTAGAGCTAGAGCGCTGAAATTTGCACACGGAATAATAAATATTTTTCACAAACTATATAACATATATGGATTCTACAGACACGCGTGTATTTCTAAATTCTTGTAGTGTAAGAAAAAGTCAAGTTTTTTATTTCCGGATGAGAAATCTGGCCCCCAGGAACCTTAAAATAAAAGCATTGTTTTTTCGCATTTTGCAAGCTCTGACAATTATTAATTCAAACAGCTCTATCTCCTAAACTATTACAGCTACAGCGCTGAAATTTGCACACGTAATATTATATATCTTGGCCTTTAATCTGAGTCTTAAACGAAGTTTCTCCGAAAATCAGAACGAGCATGAGATGGAAATATTCTACAGTTACTAGGAAGAAATTGACTGTAATGGCGATACTTTTGCGATTTTCTTAAAAACTAAGTTTCTAATCGAAAAATGAATATCACCAGTGAATTTCCCATAAAATTTCGAGCTTGGTCCGTGGTTTTCAAAAAAATCCGTGCCATGTCTTAAATCGGACAACTTCGTCGATCTTTAAATGGCTCTATCTCCTAAACTATTAGAGCTAGAGCGCTGAAATTTGCACACGGAATAATAAATATTTTTCACAAACTATATAACATATATGGATTCTACAGACACGCGAGTATTTCTATATTCTTGTAGTGTAAGAAAAAGTCAAGTTTTTTATTTCCGGATGAGAAATCTGGCCTCAAGGAACCTTAAAATAAAAGCATTGTTTTTTCGCATTTTGCAAGCTCTGACAATTATTAATTCAAACGGCTCTATCTCCTTAACTATTACAGCTACAGCGCTGAAATTTGCACACGTAATATTATATATATTGGCCTTTAATCTGAGTCTTAAACGAAGTTTCTCCGAAAATCAGAACGAGCATGAGATGGAAATATTCTACAGTTACTAGGAAGAAATTGACTCTAATGGCGATACTTTTGCGATTTTCTTAAAAACTACGTTTCTAATCGAAAAATGAATATCACCAGTGAATTTCCCATAAAATTTCGAGCTTGGTCCGTGGTTTTCAAAAAAATACGTGCCATGTCTTAAATCGGACAACTTCGTCGATCTTTAAATGGCTCTATCTCCTAAACTATTAGAGCTAGAGCGCTGAAATTTGCACACGGAATAATAAATATTTTTCACAAACTATATAACATATATGGATTCTACAGACACGCGTGTATTTCTAAATTCTTGTAGTGTAAGAAAAAGTCAAGTTTTTTATTTCCGGATGAGAAATCTGGCCTGCAGGAACCTTAAAATAAAAGCATTGTTTTTTCGCATTTTGCAAGCTCTGACAATTATTAATTCAAACGGCTCTATCTCCTAAACTATTACAGCTACAGCGCTGAAATTTGCACACGTAATATTATATATATTGGCCTTTAATCTGAGTCTTAAACGAAGTTTCTCCGAAAATCAGAACGAGCATGAGATGGAAATATTCTACAGTTACTAGGAAGAAATTGACTGTAATGGCGATACTCTTGCGATTTTCTTAAAAATTAAGTTTCTAATCGAAAAATGAATATCACCAGTGAATTTCCCATAAAATTTCGAGCTTGGTGCGTGGTTTTCAAAAAAATCCGTGCCATGTCTTAAATCGGACAACTTCGTCGATCTTTAAATGGCTCTATCTCCTAAACTATTAGAGCTAGAGCGCTGAAATTTGCACACGGAATAATAAATATTTTTCACAAACTATATAACATATATGGATTCTACAGACACGCGTGTATTTCTAAATTCTTGTAGTGTAAGAAAAAGTCAAGTTTTTTATTTCCGGATGAGAAATCTGGCCTCCAGGAACCTTAAAATAAAAGCATTGTTTTTTCGCATTTTGCAAGCTCTGACAATTATTAATTCAAACGGCTCTATCTCCTAAACTATTACAGCTACAGCGCTCAAATTTGCACACGTAATATTATATATATTGGCCTTTAATCTGAGTCTTAAACGAAGTTTCTCCGAAAATCAGAACGAGCATGAGATGGAAATATTCTACAGTTACTAGGAAGAAATTGACTGTAATGGCGATACTTTTGCGATTTTCTTAAAAATTAAGTTTCTAATCGAAAAATGAATATCACCAGTGAATTTCCCATAAAATTTCGAGCTTGGTGCGTGGTTTTCAAAAAAATCCGTGCCATGTCTTAAATCGGACAACTTCGTCGATCTTTAAATGGCTCTATCTCCTAAACTATTAGAGCTAGAGCGCTGAAATTTGCACACGGAATAATAAATATTTTTCACAAACTATATAACATATATGGATTCTACAGACACGCGTGTATTTCTAAATTCTTGTAGTGTAAGAAAAAGTCAAGTTTTTTATTTCCGGATGAGAAATCTGGCCTCCAGGAACCTTAAAATAAAAGCATTGTTTTTTCGCATTTTGCAAGCTCTGACAATTATTAATTCAAACGGCTCTATCTCCTAAACTATTACAGCTACAGCGCTCAAATTTGCACACGTAATATTATATATATTGGCCTTTAATCTGAGTCTTAAACGAAGTTTCTCCGAAAATCAGAACGAGCATGAGATGGAAATATTCTACAGTTCCTAGGAAGAAATTGACTCTAATGGCGATACTTTTGCGATTTTCTTAAAAACTAAGTTTCTAATCGAAAAATGAATATCACCAGTGAATTTCCCATAAAATTTCGAGCTTGGTCCGTGGTTTTCAAAAAAATCCGTGCCATGTCTTAAATCGGACAACTTCGTCGATCTTTAAATGGCTCTATCTCCTAAACTATTAGAGCTAGAGCGCTGAAATTTGCACACGGAATAATAAATATTTTTCACAAACTATATAACATATATGGATTCTACAGACACGCGTGAATTTCTAAATTCTTGTAGTGTAAGAAAAAGTCAAGTTTTTTATTTCCGGATGAGAAATCTGGCCTCCAGGAACCTTAAAATAAAAGCATTGTTTTTCGCATTTTGCAAGCTCTGACAATTATTAATTCAAACGGCAATATCTCCTAAACTATTACAGCTACAGCGCTGAAATTTGCACACGTAATATTACATATATTGGCCTTTAATCTGAGTCTTAAACGAAGTTTCTCCGAAAATCAGAACGAGCATGAGATGGAAATATTCTACAGTTACTAGGAAGAAATTGACGCTAATGGCGATACTTTTGCGATTTTCTTAAAAACTAAGTTTCTAATCGAAAAATGAATATCACCAGTGAATTTCCCATAAAATTTCGAGCTTGGTCCGTGGTTTTCAAAAAAATCCGTGCCATGTCTTAAATCGGACAACTTCGTCGATCTTTAAATGGCTCTATCTCCTAAACTATTAGAGCTAGAGCGCTGAAATTTGCACACGGAATAATAAATATTTTTCACAAACTATATAACATATATGGATTATACACACACGCGTGTATTTCTAAATTCTTGTAGTGTAAGAAAAAGTCAAGTTTTTTATTTCCGGATGAGAAATCAGGCCTCCAGGAACCTTAAAATAAAAGCATTGTTTTTTCGCATTTTGCAAGCTCTGACAATTATTAATTCAAACGGCTCTATCTCCTAAACTATTACAGCTACAGCGCTGAAATTTGCACACGTAATATTATATATATTGGCCTTTAATCTGAGTCTTAAACGAAGTTTTTCCGAAAATCAGAACGAGCAGGAGATGGAAATATTCTACAGTTACTAGGAAGAAATTGACTCTAATGGCGATACTTTTGCGATTTTCTTAAAAACTAAGTTTCTAATCGAAATATGAATATCACCAGTAAATTTCCCATAAAATTTCGAGCTAGGTCCGTGGTTTTCAAAAAAATCCGTGCCATGTCTTAAATCGGACAACTTCGTCGATCTTTAAATGGCTCTATCTCCTAAACTATTAGAGCTAGAGCGCTGAAATTTGCACACGGAATAATAAATATTTTTCACAAACTATATAACATATATGGATTCTACAGACACGCGTGTATTTCTAAATTCTTGTAGTGTAAGAAAAAGTCAAGTTTTTTATTTCCGGATGAGAAATCTGGCCTCCAGGAACCTTAAAATAAAAGCATTGTTTTTTCGCATTTTGCAAGCTCTGACAATTATTAATTCAAACGGCTCTATCTCCTAAACTATTACAGCTACAGCGCTGAAATTTGCACACGTAATATTATATATATTGGCCTTTAATCTGAGTCTTAAACGAAGTTTCTCCGAAAATCAGAACGAGCATGAGATGGAAATATTCTACAGTTACTAGGAAGAAATTGACTGTAATGGCGATACTTTTGCGATTTTCTTAATAACTAAGTTTCTAATCGAAAAATGAATATCACCAGTGAATTTCCCATAAAATTTCGAGCTTGGTCCGCGGTTTTCAAAAAAATCCGTGCCATGTCTTAAATCGGACAACTTCGTCGATCTTTAAATGGCTCTATCTCCTAAACTATTAGAGCTAGAGCGCTGAAATTTGCACACGGAATAATAAATATTTTTCACAAACTATATAACATATATGGATTCTACAGACACGCGTGTATTTCTAAATTCTTGTAGTGTAAGAAAAAGTCAAGTTTTTTATTTCCGGATGAGAAATCTGGCCTCCAGGAACATTAAAATAAAAGCATTGTTTTTTCGCATTTTGCAAGCTCTGACAAGTATTAATTCAAACGGCTCTATCTCCTAAACTATTACAGCTACAGCGCTGAAATTTGCACACGTAATATTACATATATTGGCCTTTAATCTGAGTCTTAAACGAAGTTTCTCCGAAAATCAGAACGAGCATGAGATGGAAATATTCTACAGTTACTAGGAAGAAATTGACGCTAATGGCGATACTTTTGCGATTTTCTTAAAAACTAAGTTTCTAATCGAAAAATGAATATCACCAGTGAATTTCCCATAAAATTTCGAGCTTGGTCCGTGGTTTTCAAAAAAATCCGTGCCATGTCTTAAATCGGACAACTTCGTCGATCTTTAAATGGCTCTATCTCCTAAACTATTAGAGCTAGAGCGCTGAAATTTGCACACGGAATAATAAATATTTTTCACAAACTATATAACATATATGGATTCTACAGACACGCGTGTATTTTTAAATTCTTGTAGTGTAAGAAAAAGTCAAGTTTTTTATTTCCGGATGAGAAATCTGGCCTCCAGGAGCCTTAAAATAAAAGCATTGTTTTTTCGCATTTTGCAAGCTCAGACAATTATTAATTCAAACGGCTCTATCTCCTAAACTATTACAGCTACAGCGCTGAAATTTGCACACGTAATATTATATATATTGGCCTTTAATATGAGTCTGATACGAAGTTTCTCCGAAAATCAGAACGAGCATGAGATGGAAATAATCTACAGTTACTAGGAAGAAATTGACTCTAATGGCGATACTTTTGCGATTTTCTTAAAAACTAAGTTTCTAATCGAAAAATGAATATCACCAGTGAATTTCCCATAAAGTTTCGAGCTTGGTCCGTGGTTTTCAAAAAAATCCGTGCCATGTCTTAAATCGGACAACTTCGTCGATCTTTAATAGCTCTATCTCCTAAACTATTAGAGCTAGAGCGCTGAAATTTGCACACGGAATAATAAATATTTTTCACAAACTATATAACATATATGGATTCTACAGACACGCGTGTATTTCTAAATTCTTGTAGTGTAAGAAAAAGTCAAGTTTTTTATTTCCGGATGAGAAATCTGGCCTCCAGGAACCTTAAAATAAAAGCATTGTTTTTTCGCATTTTGCAAGCTCTGACAATTATTAATTCAAACGGCTCTATCTCCTAAACTATTACAGCTACAGCGCTGAAATTTGCACACGTAATATTATATATATTGGCCTTTAATCTGAGTCTTAAACGAAGTTTCTCCGAAAATCAGAACGAGCATGAGATGGAAATATTCTACAGTTCCTAGGAAGAAATTGACTCTAATGGCGATACTTTTGCGATTTTCTTAAAAACTAAGTTTCTAATCGAAAAATGAATATCACCAGTGAATTTCCCATAAAATTTCGAGCTTGGTCCGTGGTTTTCAAAAAAATCCGTGCCATGTCTTAAATCGGACAACTTCGTCGATCTTTAAATGGCTCTATCTCCTAAACTATTAGAGCTAGAGCGCTGAAATTTGCACACGGAATAATAAATATTTTTCACAAACTATATAACATATATGGATTCTACAGACACGCGTGTATTTCTAAATTCTTGTAGTGTAAGAAAAAGTCAAGTTTTTTATTTCCGGATGAGAAATCTGGCCTCCAGGAACCTTAAAATAAAAGCATTGTTTTTTCGCATTTTGCAAGCTCTGACAATTATTAATTCAAACGGCTCTATCTCGTAAACTATTACAGCTACAGCGCTGAAATTTGCACACGTAATATTATATATATTGGCCTTTAATCTGAGTCTTAAACGAAGTTTCTCCGAAAATCAGAACGAGCATGAGATGGAAATATTCTACAGTTCCTAGGAAGAAATTGACTCTAATGGCGATACTTTTGCGATTTTCTTAAAAACTAAGTTTCTAATCGAAAAATGAATATCACCAGTGAATTTCCCATAAAATTTCGAGCTTGGTCCGTGGTTTTCAAAAAATCCGTGCCATGTCTTAAATCGGACAACTTCGTCGTTCTTTAAATGGCTCTATCTCCTAAACTATTAGAGCTAGAGCGCTGAAATTTGCACAAGGAATAATAAATATTTTTCACAAACTATATAACATATATGGATTCTACAGACACGCGTGTATTTCTAAATTCTTGTAGTGTAAGAAAAAGTCAAGTTTTTTATTTCCGGATGAGAAATCTGGCCTTCAGGAACCTAAAAATAAAAGCATTGTTTTTTCGCATTTTGCAAGCTCTGACAATTATTAATTCAAACGGCTCTATCTCCTAAACTATTACAGCTACAGCGCTGAAATTTGCACACGTAATATTATATATATTGGCCTTTTATCTGAGTCTTAAACGAAGTTTCTCCGAAAATCAGAACGAGCATGAGATGGAAATATTCTACAGTTCCTAGGAAGAAATTGACTCTAATGGCGATACTTTTGCGATTTTCTTAAAAACTAAGTTTCTAATCGAAAAATGAATATCACCAGTGAATTTCCCATAAAATTTCGAGCTTGGTCCGTGGTTTTCAAAAAATCCGTGCCATGTCTTAAATCGGACAACTTCGTCGATCTTTAAATGGCTCTATCTCCTAAACTATTAGAGCTAGAGCGCTGAAATTTGCACACGGAAAAATAAATATTTTTCACAAACTATATAACATATATGGATTCTACAGACACGCGTGTATTTCTAAATTCTTGTAGTGTAAGGAAAAGTCAAGTTTTTTATTTCCGGATGAGAATCTGGCCCCCAGGAACTTTAGAATAAATGCATTGTTTTTTCGCATTTTGCAAGCTCTGACAATTATTAATTCAAACGGCTCTATCTCCTAAACTATTACAGCTACAGCGCTGAAATTTGCACACGTAATATTATATATATTGGCCTTTAATCTGAGTCTTAAACGAAGTTTCTCCGAGAATCAGAACGAGCATGAGATGGAAATATTCTACAGTTACTAGGAAGAAATTGACTCTAATGGCGATACTTTTGCGATTTTCTTAAAAATTAAGTTTCTAATCGAAAAATGAATATCACCAGTGAATTTCCCATAAAATTTCGAGCTTGGTCCGTGGTTTTCAAAAAAATCCGTGCCATGTCTTAAATCGGACAACTTCGTCGATCTTTAAATGCTCTATCTCCTAAACTATTAGAGCTAGAGCGCTGAAATTTGCACACGGAATAATAAATATTTTTCAAAAACTATATAACATATATGGATTCTACAGACACGCGTGTATTTCTATATTCTTGTAGTGTAAGAAAAAGTCAAGTTTTTTATTTCCGGATGAGAAATCTGGCCTCAAGGAACCTTAAAATAAAAGCATTGTTTTTTCGCATTTTGCAAGCTCTGACAATTATTAATTCAAACGGCTCTATCTCCTTAACTATTACAGCTACAGCGCTGAAATTTGCACACGTAATATTATATATATTGGCCTTTAATCTGAGTCTTAAACGAAGTTTCTCCGAAAATCAGAACGAGCATGAGATGGAAATATTCTACAGTTACTAGGAAGAAATTGACTCTAATGGCGATACTTTTGCGATTTTCTTAAAAACTACGTTTCTAATCGAAAAATGAATATCACCAGTGAATTTCCCATAAAATTTCGAGCTTGGTCCGTGGTTTTCAAAAAAATACGTGCCATGTCTTAAATCGGACAACTTCGTCGATCTTTAAATGGCTCTATTTTCTAAACTATTAGAGCTAGAGCGCTGAAATTTGCACACGGAATAATAAATATTTTTCACAAACTATATAACATATATGGATTCTACAGACACGCGTGTATTTCTAAATTCTTGTAGTGTAAGAAAAAGTCAAGTTTTTTATTTCCGGATGAGAAATCTGGCCTCCAGGAACCATAAAATAAAAGCATTGTTTTTTCGCATTTTGCAAGCTGTGACAATTATTAATTCAAACGGCTCTATCTCCTAAACTATTACAGCTACAGCGCTGAAATTTGCACACGTAATATTATATATATTGGCCTTTTTTCTGAGTCTTAAACGAAGTTTTTCCGAAAATCAGAACGAGCAGGAGATGGAAATATTCTACAGTTACTAGGAAGAAATTGACTCTAATGGCGATACTTTTGCGATTTTCTTAAAAACTAAGTTTCTAATAGAAATATGAATATCACCAGTAAATTTCCCATAAAATTCGAGCTAGGTCCGTGGTTTTCAAAAAAATCCGTGCCATGTCTTAAATCGGACAACTTCGTCGATCTTTAAATGGCTCTATCTCCTAGACTATTAGAGCTAGAGCGCTGAAATTTGCACACGGAATAATAAATATTTTTCACAAACTATATAACATATATGGATTCTACAGACACGCGTGTATTTCTAAATTCTTGTAGTGTAAGAAAAAGTCAAGTTTTTTATTTCCGGATGAGAAATCTGGCCCCCAGGAACCTTAAAATAAAAGCATTGTTTTTTCGCATTTTGCAAGCTCTGACAATTATTAATTCAAACGGCTCTATCTCCTAAACTATTACAGCTACTGCGCTGAAATTTGCACACGTAATATTATATATATTGGCCTTTAATCTGAGTCTTAAACGAAGTTTCTCCGAAAATCAGAACGAGCATGAGATGGAAATATTCTACAGTTACTAGGAAGAAATTGACTGTAATGGCGATACTTTTGCGATTTTCTTAAAAACTAAGTTTCTAATCGAAAAATGAATATCACCAGTGAATTTCCCATAAAATTTCGAGCTTGGTCCGTGGTTTTCAAAAAAATCCGTGCCATGTCTTAAATCGGACAACTTCGTCGATCTTTAAATGGCTCTATCTCCTAAACTATTAGAGCTAGAGCGCTGAAATTTGCACACGGAATAATAAATATTTTTCACAAACTATATAACATATATGGATTCTACAGACACGCGTGTATTTCTAAATTCTTGTAGTGTAAGAAAAAGTCAAGTTTTTTATTTCCGGATGAGAAATCTGGCCCCCAGGAACCTTAAAATAAAAGCATTGTTTTTTCGCATTTTGCAAGCTCTGACAATTATTAATTCAAACAGCTCTATCTCCTAAACTATTACAGCTACAGCGCTGAAATTTGCACACGTAATATTACATATATTGGCCTTTAATCTGAGTCTTAAACGAAGTTTCTCCGAAAATCAGAACGAGCATGAGATGGAAATATTCTACAGTTACTAGGAAGAAATTGACTAATGGCGATACTTTTGCGATTTTCTTAAAAACTAAGTTTCTAATCGAAAAATGAATATCACCAGTGAATTTCCCATAAAATTTCGAGCTTGGTCCGTGGTTTTCAAAAAATTCCTGCCATGTCTTAAATCGGACAACTTCGTCGATCTTTAAATGGCTCTATCTCCTAAACTATTAGAGCTAGAGCGCTGAAATTTGCACACGGAATAATAAATATTTTTCACAAACTATATAACATATATGGATTCTACAGACACGCGTGTATTTCTAAATTCTTGTAGTGTAAGAAAAAGTCAAGTTTTTTATTTCCGGATGAGAAATCTGGCCTCCAGGAACCTTAAAATAAAAGCATTGTTTTTTCGCATTTTGCAAGCTCTGACAATTATTAATTCAAACGGCTCTATCTCCTAAACTATTACAGCTACAGCGCTGAAATTTGCACACGTAATATTATATATATTGGCCTTTAATCTGAGTCTTAAACGAAGTTTCTCCGAAAATCAGAACGAGCATGAGATGGAAATATTCTACAGTTACTAGGAAGAAATTGACTGTAATGGCGATACTTTTGCGATTTTCTTAATAACTAAGTTTCTAATCGATAAATGAATATCACCAGTGAATTTCCCATAAAATTTCGAGCTTGGTCCGCGGTTTCAAAAAAATCCGTGCCATGTCTTAAATCGGACAACTTCGTCGATCTTTAAATGGCTCTATCTCCTAAACTATTAGAGCTAGAGCGCTGAAATTTGCACACGGAATAATAAATATTTTTCACAAACTATATAACATATATGGATTCTACAGACACGCGTGTATTTCTAAATTCTTGTAGTGTAAGAAAAAGTCAAGTTTTTTATTTCCGGATGAGAAATCTGGCCTCCAGGAACATTAAAATAAAAGCATTGTTTTTTCGCATTTTGCAAGCTCTGACAAGTATTAATTCAAACGGCTCTATCTCCTAAACTATTACAGCTACAGCGCTGAAATTTGCACACGTAATATTACATATATTGGCCTTTAATCTGAGTCTTAAACGAAGTTTCTCCGAAAATCAGAACGAGCATGAGATGGAAATATTCTACAGTTACTAGGAAGAAATTGACTGTAATGGCGATACTTTTGCGATTTTCTTAAAAACTAAGTTTCTAATCGAAAAATGAATATCACCAGTGAATTTCCCATAAAATTTCGAGCTTGGTCCGTGGTTTTCAAAAAAATCCGTGCCATGTCTTAAATCGGACAACTTCGTCGATCTTTAAATGGCTCTATCTCCTAAACTATTAGAGCTAGAGCGCTGAAATTTGCACACGGAATAATAAATATTTTTCACAAACTATATAACATATATGGATTCTACAGACACGCGTGTATTTTTAAATTCTTGTAGTGTAAGAAAAAGTCAAGTTTTTTATTTCCGGATGAGAAATCTGGCCTCCAGGAGCCTTAAAATAAAAGCATTGTTTTTTCGCATTTTGCAAGCTCTGACAATTATTAATTCAAACGGCTCTATCTCCTAAACTATTACAGCTACAGCGCTGAAATTTGCACACGTAATATTATATATATTGGCCTTTAATCTGAGTCTTAAACGAAGTTTCTCCGAAAATCAGAACGAGCATGAGATGGAAATATTCTACAGTTACTAGGAAGAAATTGACTGTAATGGCGATACTTTTGCGATTTTCTTAAAAACTAAGTTTCTAATCGAAAAATGAATATCACCAGTGAATTTCCCATAAAATTTCGAGCTTGGTCCGTGGTTTTCAAAAAAAATCCGTGCCATGTCTTAAATCGGACAACTTCGTCGATCTTTAAATGGCTCTATCTCCTAAACTATTAGAGCTAGAGCGCTGAAATTTGCACACGGAATAATAAATATTTTTCACAAACTATATAACATATATGGATTCTACAGACACGCGTGTATTTCAAAATTCTTGTAGTGTAAGAAAAAGTCAAGTTTTTTATTTCGGGATGAGAAATCTGGCCCCCAGGAACCTTAAAATAAAAGCATTGTTTTTTCGCATTTTGCAAGCTCTGACAATTATTAATTCAAACAGCTCTATCTCCTAAACTATTACAGCTACAGCGCTGAAATTTGCACACGTAATATTACATATATTGGCCTTTAATCTGAGTCTTAAACGAAGTTTCTCCGAAAATCAGAACGAGCATGAGATGGAAATATTCTACAGTTACTAGGAAGAAATTGACTAATGGCGATACTTTTGCGATTTTCTTAAAAACTAAGTTTCTAATCGAAAAATGAATATCACCAGTGAATTTCCCATAAAATGTCGAGCTTGGTCCGTGGTTTTCAAAAAATTCCTGCCATCTTAAATCGGACAACTTCGTCGATCTTTAAATGGCTCTATCTCCTAAACTATTAGAGCTAGAGCGCTGAAATTTGCACACGGAATAATAAATATTTTTCACAAACTATATAACATATATGGATTCTACAGACACGCGTGTATTTCTAAATTCTTGTAGTGTAAGAAAAAGTCAAGTTTTTTATTTCCGGATGAGAAATCTGGCCTCCAGGAACCTTAAAATAAAAGCATTGTTTTTTCGCATTTTGCAAGCTCTGACAATTATTAATTCAAACGGCTCTATCTCCTAAACTATTACAGCTACAGCGCTGAAATTTGCACACGTAATATTATATATATTGGCCTTTAATCTGAGTCTTAAACGAAGTTTCTCCGAAAATCAGAACGAGCATGAGATGGAAATATTCTACAGTTACTAGGAAGAAATTGACTGTAATGGCGATACTTTTGCGATTTTCTTAATAACTAAGTTTCTAATCGAAAAATGAATATCACCAGTGAATTTCCCATAAAATTTCGAGCTTGGTCCGCGGTTTTCAAAAAAATCCGTGCCATGTCTTAAATCGGACAACTTCGTCGATCTTTAAATGGCTCTATCTCCTAAACTATTAGAGCTAGAGCGCTGAAATTTGCACACGGAATAATAAATATTTTTCACAAACTATATAACATATATGGATTCTACAGACACGCGTGTATTTCTAAATTCTTGTAGTGTAAGAAAAAGTCAAGTTTTTTATTTCCGGATGAGAAATCTGGCGTCCAGGAACATTAAAATAAAAGCATTGTTTTTTCGCATTTTGCAAGCTCTGACAAGTATTAATTCAAACGGCTCTATCTCCTAAACTATTACAGCTACAGCGCTGAAATTTGCACACGTAATATTACATATATTGGCCTTTAATCTGAGTCTTAAACGAAGTTTCTCCGAAAATCAGAACGAGCATGAGATGGAAATATTCTACAGTTACTAGGAAGAAATTGACTGTAATGGCGATACTTTTGCGATTTTCTTAAAAACTAAGTTTCTAATCGAAAAATGAATATCACCAGTGAATTTCCCATAAAATTTCGAGCTTGGTCCGTGGTTTTCAAAAAAATCCGTGCCTTGTCTTAAATCGGACAACTTCGTCGATCTTTAAATGGCTCTATCTCCTAAACTATTAGAGCTAGAGCGCTGAAATTTGCACACGGAATAATAAATATTTTTCACAAACTATATAACATATATGGATTCTACAGACACGCGTGTATTTTTAAATTCTTGTAGTGTAAGAAAAAGTCAAGTTTTTTATTTCCGGATGAGAAATCTGGCCTCCAGGAGCCTTAAAATAAAAGCATTGTTTTTTCGCATTTTGCAAGCTCTGACAATTATTAATTCAAACGGCTCTATCTCCTAAACTATTACAGCTACAGCGCTGAAATTTGCACACGTAATATTATATATATTGGCCTTTAATATGAGTCTGATACGAAGTATCTCCGAAAATCAGAACGAGCATGAGATGGAAATATTCTACAGTTCCTAGGAAGAAATTGACTCTAATGGCGATACTTTTGCGATTTTCTTAAAAACTAAGTTTCTAATCGAAAAATGAATATCACCAGTGAATTTCCCATAAAATTTCGAGCTTGGTCCGTGGTTTTCAAAAAAATCCGTGCCATGTCTTAAATCGGACAACTTCGTCGATCTTTAAATGGCTCTATCTCCTAAACTATTAGAGCTAGAGCGCTGAAATTTGCACACGGAATAATAAATATTTTTCACAAACTATATAACATATATGGATTCTACAGACACGCGTGTATTTCTAAATTCTTGTAGTGTAAGAAAAAGTCAAGTTTTTTATTTCCGGATGAGAAATCTGGCCTCCAGGAACCTTAAAATAAAAGCATTGTTTTTTCGCATTTTGCAAGCTCTGACAATTATTAATTCAAACGGCTCTATCTCCTAAACTATTACAGCTACAGCGCTGAAATTTGCACACGTAATATTATATATATTGGCCTTTAATCTGAGTCTTAAACGAAGTTTTTCCGAAAATCAGAACGAGCATGAGATGGAAATATTCTACAGTTACTAGGAAGAAATTGACTCTAATGGCGATACTTTTGCGATTTTCTTAAAAACTAAGTTTCTAATCGAAATATGAATATCACCAGTAAATTTCCCATAAAATTTCGAGCTAGGTCCGTGGTTTTCAAAAAAATCCGTGCCATGTCTTAAATCGGACAACTTCGTCGATCTTTAAATGGCTCTATCTCCTAAACTATTAGAGCTAGAGCGCTGAAATTTGCACACGGAATAATAAAAATTTTTCACAAACTATATAACATATATGGATTCTACAGACACGCGTGTATTTCTAAATTCTTGTAGTGTAAGAAAAAGTCAAGTTTTTTATTTCCGGATGAGAAATCTGGCCCCTAGGAACCTTAAAATAAAAGCATTGTTTTTTCGCATTTTGCAAGCTCTGACAATTATTAATTCAAACGGCTCTATCTCCTAAACTATTACAGCTACAGCGCTGAAATTTGCACACGTAATATTATATATATTGGCCTTTAATCTGAGTCTTAAACGAAGTTTCTCCGAAAATCAGAACGAGCATGAGATGGAAATATTCTACAGTTACTAGGAAGAAATTGACTGTAATGGCGATACTTTTGCGATTTTCTTAAAAACTAAGTTTCTAATCGAAAAATGAATATCACCAGTGAATTTCCCATAAAATTTCGAGCTTGGTCCGTGGTTTTCAAAAAAATCCGTGCCATGTCTTAAATCGGACAACTTCGTCGATCTTTAAATGGCTCTATCTCCTAAACTATTAGAGCTAGAGCGCTGAAATTTGCACACGGAATAATAAATATTTTTCACAAACTATATAACATATATGGATTCTACAGACACGCGTGTATTTCTAAATTCTTTTGTGTAAGAAAAAGTCAAGTTTTTTATTTCCGGATGAGAAATCTGGCCCCCAGGAACCTTAAAATAAAAGCATTGTTTTTTCGCATTTTGCAAGCTCTGACAATTATTAATTCAAACAGCTCTATCTCCTAAACTATTACAGCTACAGCGCTGAAATTTGCACACGTAATATTATATATATTGGCCTTTAATCTGAGTCTTAAACGAAGTTTCTCCGAAAATCAGAACGAGCATGAGATGGAAATATTCTACAGTTACTAGGAAGAAATTGACTGTAATGGCGATACTTTTGCGATTTTCTTAAAAACTAAGTTTCTAATCGAAAAATGAATATCACCAGTGAATTTCCCATAAAATTTCGAGCTTGGTCCGTGGTTTTCAAAAAAATCCGTGCCATGTCTTAAATCGGACAACTTCGTCGATCTTTAAATGGCTCTATCTCCTAAACTATTAGAGCTAGAGCGCTGAAATTTGCACACGGAATAATAAATATTTTTCACAAACTATATAACATATATGGATTCTACAGACACGCGTGTATTTCTAAATTCTTGTAGTGTAAGAAAAAGTCAAGTTTTTTATTTCCGGATGAGAAATCTGGCCTCCAGGAACCTTAAAATAAAAGCATTGTTTTTTCGCATTTTGGAAGCTCTGACAATTATTAATTCAAACGGCTCTATCTCGTAAACTATTACAGCTACAGCGCTGAAATTTGCACACGTAATATTATATATATTGGCCTTTAATCTGAGTCTTAAACGAAGTTTTTCCGAAAATCAGAACGAGCATGAGATGGAAATATTCTACAGTTACTAGGAAGAAATTGACTCTAATGGCGATACTTTTGCGATTTTCTTAAAAACTAAGTTTCTAATCGAAATATGAATATCACCAGTAAATTTCCCATAAAATTTCGAGCTAGGTCCGTGGTTTTCAAAAAAATCCGTGCCATGTCTTAAATCGGACAACTTCGTCGATCTTTAAATGGCTCTATCTCCTAAACTATTAGAGCTAGAGCGCTGAAATTTGCACACGGAATAATAAAAATTTTTCACAAACTATATAACATATATGGATTCTACAGACACGCGTGTATTTCTAAATTCATGTAGTGTAAGAAAAAGTCAAGTTTTTTATTTCCGGAAGAGAAATCTGGCCCCCAGGAACCTTAAAATAAAAGAATTGTTTTTTCGCATTTTGCAAGCTCTGACAATTATTAATTCAAACAGCTCTATCTCCTAAACTATTACAGCTACAGCGCTGAAATTTGCACACGTAATATTATATATATTGGCCTTTAATCTGAGTCTTAAACGAAGTTTCTCCGAAAATCAGAACGAGCATGAGATGGAAATATTCTACAGTTACTAGGAAGAAATTGACTGTAATGGCGATACTTTTGCGATTTTCTTAAAAACTAAGTTTCTAATCGAAAAATGAATATCACCAGTGAATTTCCCATAAAATTTCGAGCTTGGTCCGTGGTTTTCAAAAAAATCCGTGCCATGTCTTAAATCGGACAACTTCGTCGATCTTTAAATGGCTCTATCTCCTAAACTATTAGAGCTAGAGCGCTGAAATTTGCACACGGAATAATAAATATTTTTCACAAACTATATAACATATATGGATTCTACAGACACGCGTGTATTTCTAAATTCTTGTAGTGTAAGAAAAAGTCAAGTTTTTTATTTCCGGATGAGAAATCTGGCCTCCAGGAACCTTAAAATAAAAGCATTGTTTTTTCGCATTTTGCAAGCTCTGACAATTATTAATTCAAACGGCTCTATCTCCTAAACTATTACAGCTACAGCGCTGAAATTTGCACACGTAATATTATATATATTGGCCTTTAATCTGAGTCTTAAACGAAGTTTTTCCGAAAATCAGAACGAGCATGAGATGGAAATATTCTACAGTTACTAGGAAGAAATTGACTGTAATGGCGATACTTTTGCGATTTTCTTAATAACTAAGTTTCTAATCGAAAAATGAATATCACCAGTGAATTTCCCATAAAATTTCGAGCTTGGTCCGCGGTTTTCAAAAAAATCCGTGCCATGTCTTAAATCGGACAACTTCGTCGATCTTTAAATGGCTCTATCTCCTAAACTATTAGAGCTAGAGCGCTGAAATTTGCACACGGAATAATAAATATTCTTCACAAACTATATAACATATATGGATTCTACAGACACGCGTGTATTTCTAAATTCTTGTAGTGTAAGAAAAAGTCAAGTTTTTTATTTCCGGATGAGAAATCTGGCCTCCAGGAACCTTAAAATAAAAGCATTGTTTTTTCGCATTTTGCAAGCTCTGACAATTATTAATTCAAACGGCTCTATCTCCTAAACTATTACAGCTACAGCGCTGAAATTTGCACACGTAATATTATATATATTGGCCTTTAATGTGAGTCTTAAACGAAGTTTCTCCGAAAATCAGAACGAGCATGAGATGGAAATATTCTACAGTTCCTAGGAAGAAATTGACTCTAATGGCGATACTTTTGCGATTTTCTTAAAAACTAAGTTTCTAATCGAAAAATGAATATCACCAGTGAATTTCCCATAAAATTTCGAGCTTGGTCCGCGGTTTTCAAAAAAATCCGTGCCATGTCTTAAATCGGACAACTTCGTCGATCTTTAAATGGCTCTATCTCCTAAACTATTAGAGCTAGAGCGCTGAAATTTGCACACGGAATAATAAATATTTTTCACAAACTATATAACATATATGGATTCTACAGACACGCGTGTATTTCTAAATTCTTGTAGTGTAAGAAAAAGTCAAGTTTTTTATTTCCGGATGAGAAATCTGGCCTCCAGGAACCTTAAAATAAAAGCATTGTTTTTTCGCATTTTGCAAGCTCTGACAATTATTAATTCAAACGGCTCTATCTCCTAAACTATTACAGCTACAGCGCTGAAATTTGCACACGTAATATTATATATATTGGCCTTTAATGTGAGTCTTAAACGAAGTTTCTCCGAAAATCAGAACGAGCATGAGATGGAAATATTCTACAGTTCCTAGGAAGAAATTGACTCTAATGGCGATACTTTTGCGATTTTCTTAAAAACTAAGTTTCTAATCGAAAAATGAATATCACCAGTGAATTTCCCATAAAATTTCGAGCTTGGTCCGTGGTTTTCAAAAAAATCCGTGCCATGTCTTAAATCGGACAACTTCCTCGATCATTAAATGGCTCTATCTCCTAAACTATTAGAGCTAGAGCGCTGAAATTTGCACACGGAATAATAAATATTTTTCACAAACTATATAACATATATGGATTCTACAGACACGCGTGTATTTCTAAATTCTTGTAGTGTAAGAAAAAGTCAAGTTTTTTATTTCCGGATGAGAAATCTGGCCTCCAGGAACCTTAAAATAAAAGCATTGTTTTTTCGCATTTTGCAAGCTCTGACAATTATTAATTCAAACGGCTCTATCTCCTAAACTATTACAGCTACAGCGCTGAAATTTGCACACGTAATATTATATATATTGGCCTTTAATCTGAGTCTTAAACGAAGTTTCTCCGAAAATCAGAACGAGCATGAGATGGAAATATTCTACAGTTACTAGGAAGAAATTGACTGTAATGGCGATACTTTTGCGATTTTCTTAAAAACTAAGTTTCTAATCGAAAAATGAATATCACCAGTGAATTTCCCATAAAATTTCGAGCTTGGTCCGTGGTTTTCAAAAAAATCCGTGCCATGTCTTAAATCGGACAACTTCGTCGATCTTTAAATGGCTCTATCTCCTAAACTATTAGAGCTAGAGCGCTGAAATTTGCACACGGAATAATAAATATTTTTCACAAACTATATAACATATATGGATTCTACAGACACGCGTGTATTTCTAAATTCATGTAGTGTAAGAAAAAGTCAAGTTTTTTATTTCCGGAAGAGAAATCTGGCCCCCAGGAACCTTAAAATAAAAGAATTGTTTTTTCGCATTTTGCAAGCTCTGACAATTATTAATTCAAACAGCTCTATCTCCTAAACTATTACAGCTACAGCGCTGAAATTTGCACACGTAATATTATATATATTGGCCTTTAATCTGAGTCTTAAACGAAGTTTCTCCGAAAATCAGAACGAGCATGAGATGGAAATATTCTACAGTTACTAGGAAGAAATTGACTGTAATGGCGATACTTTTGCGATTTTCTTAAAAACTAAGTTTCTAATCGAAAAATGAATATCACCAGTGAATTTCCCATAAAATTTCGAGCTTGGTCCGTGGTTTTCAAAAAAATCCGTGCCATGTCTTAAATAGGACAACTTCGTCGATCTTTAAATGGCTCTATCTCCTAAACTATTAGAGCTAGAGCGCTGAAATTTGCACACGGAATAATAAATATTTTTCACAAACTATATAACATATATGGATTCTACAGACACGCGTGTATTTCTAAATTCTTGTAGTGTAAGAAAAAGTCAAGTTTTTTATTTCCGGATGAGAAATCTGGCCTCCAGGAACCTTAAAATAAAAGCATTGTTTTTTCGCATTTTGCAAGCTCTCACAATTATTAATTCAAACGGCTCTATCTCCTAAACTATTACAGCTACAGCGCTGAAATTTGCACACGTAATATTATATATATTGGCCTTTAATCTGAGTCTTAAACGAAGTTTCTCCGAAAATCAGAACGAGCATGAGATGGAAATATTCTACAGTTACTAGGAAGAAATTGACTCTAATGGCGATACTTTTGCGATTTTCTTAAAAACTAAGTTTCTAATCGAGAAATGAATATCACCAGTGAATTTCCCAAAAATTTCGAGATTGGTCCGTGGTTTTCAAAAAAATCCGTGCCATGTCTTAAATCGGACAACTTCGTCGATCTTTAAATGGCTCTATCTCCTAAACTATTAGAGCTAGAGCGCTGAAATTTGCACACGGAATAATAAATATTTTTCACAAACTATATAACATATATGGATTCTACAGACACGCGTGTATTTCTAAATTCTTGTAGTGTAAGAAAAAGTCAAGTTTTTTATTTTCGGATGAGAAATCTGGCCTCCAGGAACCTTAAAATAAAAGCATTGTTTTTTCGCATTTTGCAAGCTCTGACAATTATTAATTCAAACGGCTCTATCTCCTAAACTATTACAGCTACAGCGCTGAAATTTGCACACGTAATATTATATATATTGGCCTTTAATCTGAGTCTTAAACGAAGTTTCTCCGAAAATCAGAACGAGCATGAGATGGAAATATTCTACAGTTACTAGGAAGAAATTGACTCTAATGGCGATACTTTTGCGATTTTCTTAAAAACTAAGTTTCTAATCGAGAAATGAATATCACCAGTGAATTTCCCATAAAATTTCGAGCTTGGTCCGTGGTTTTCAAAAAAATCCGTGCCATGTCTTAAATCGGACAACTTCGTCGATCTTTAAATGGCTCTATCTCCTAAACTATTAGAGCTAGAGCGCTGAAATTTGCACAAGGAATAATAAATATTTTTCACAAACTATATAACATATATGGATTCTACAGACACGCGTGTATTTCTAAATTCTTGTAGTGTAAGAAAAAGTCAAGTTTTTTATTTCCGGATGAGAAATCTGGCCTCCAGGAACCTTAAAATAAAAGCATTGTTTTTTCGCATTTTGCAAGCTCTGACAATTATTAATTCAAACGGCTCTATCTCCTAAACTATTACAGCTACAGCGCTGAAATTTGCACACGTAATATTATATATATTGGCCTTTAATCTGAGTCTTAAACGAAGTTTCTCCGAAAATCAGAACGAGCATGAGATGGAAATATTCTACAGTTACTAGGAAGAAATTGACTGTAATGGCGATACTTTTGCGATTTTCTTAAAAACTAAGTTTCTAATCGAAAAATGAATATCACCAGTGAATTTCCCATAAAATTTCGAGCTTGGTCCGTGGTTTTCAAAAAAATCCGTGCCATGTCTTAAATCGGACAACTTCGTCGATCTTTAAATGGCTCTATCTCCTAAACTATTAGAGCTAGAGCGCTGAAATTTGCACACGGAATAATAAATATTTTTCACAAACTATATAACATATATGGATTCTACAGACACGCGTGTATTTCTAAATTCTTGTAGTGTAAGAAAAAGTCAAGTTTTTTATTTTCGGATGAGAAATCTGGCCTCCAGGAACCTTAAAATAAAAGCATTGTTTTTTCGCATTTTGCAAGCTCTGACAATTATTAATTCAAACGGCTCTACCTCCTAAACTATTACAGCTACAGCGCTGAAATTTGCACACGTAATATTATATATATTGGCCTTTAATCTGAGTCTTAAACGAAGTTTCTCCGAAAATCAGAACGAGCATGAGATGGAAATATTCTACAGTTACTAGGAAGAAATTGACTGTAATGGCGATACTTTTGCGATTTTCTTAAAAACTAAGTTTCTAATCGAAAAATGAATATCACCAGTGAATTTCCCATAAAATTTCGAGCTTGGTCCGTGGTTTTCAAAAAAATCCGTGCCATGTCTTAAATCGGACAACTTCGTCGATCTTTAAATGGCTCTATCTCCTAAACTATTAGAGCTAGTGCGCTGAAATTTGCACACGGAATAATAAATATTTTTCACAAACTATATAACATATATGGATTCTACAGACACGCGTGTATTTCTAAATTCTTGTAGTGTAAGAAAAAGTCAAGTTTTTTATTTCCGTATGAAAAATCTGGCCCCCAGGAACCTTAAAATAAAAGCATTGTTTTTTCGCATTTTGCAAGCTCTGACAATTATGAATTCAAACGGCTCTATCTCCTAAACTATTACAGCTACAGCGCTGAAATTTGCACACGTAATATTATATATATTGGCCTTTAATCTGAGTCTTAAACGAAGTTTCTCCGAAAATCAGAACGAGCATGAGATGGAAATATTCTACAGTTCCTAGGAAGAAATTGACTCTAATGGCGATACTTTTGCGATTTTCTTAAAAACTAAGTTTCTAATCGAGAAATGAATATCACCAGTGACTTTCCCATAAAATTTCGAGCTTGGTCCGTGGTTTTCAAAAAAATCCGTGCCATGTCTTAAATCGGACAACTTCGTCGATCTTTAAATGGCTCTATCTCCTAAACTATTAGAGCTAGAGCGCTGAAATTTGCACACGGAATAATAAATATTTTTCAAAAACTATATAACATATATGGATTCTACAGACACGCGTGTATTTCTAAATTCTTGTAGTGTAAGAAAAAGTCAAGTTTTTTATTTCCGGATGAGAAATCTGGCCTCGAGGAACCTTAAAATAAAAGCATTGTTTTTTCGCATTTTGCAAGCTCTGACAATTATTAATTCAAACAGCTCTATCTCCTAAACTATTACAGCTACAGCGCTGAAATTTGCACACGTAATATTATATATATTGGCCTTTAATCTGAGTCTTAAACGAAGTTTCTCCGAAAATCAGAACGAGCATGAGATGGAAATATTCTACAGTTACTAGGAAGAAATTGACTGTAATGGCGATACTTTTGCGATTTTCTTAAAAACTAAGTTTCTAATCGAAAAATGAATATCACCAGTGAATTTCCCATAAAATTTCGAGCTTGGTCCGTGGTTTTCAAAAAAATCCGTGCCATGTCTTAAATAGGACAACTTCGTCGATCTTTAAATGGCTCTATCTCCTAAACTATTAGAGCTAGAGCGCTGAAATTTGCACACGGAATAATAAATATTTTTCACAAACTATATAACATATATGGATTCTACAGACACGCGTGTATTTCTAAATTCTTGTAGTGTAAGAAAAAGTCAAGTTTTTTATTTCCGGATGAGAAATCTGGCCTCCAGGAACCTTAAAATAAAAGCATTGTTTTTTCGCATTTTGCAAGCTCTCACAATTATTAATTCAAACGGCTCTATCTCCTAAACTATTACAGCTACAGCGCTGAAATTTGCACACGTAATATTATATATATTGGCCTTTAATCTGAGTCTTAAACGAAGTTTCTCCGAAAATCAGAACGAGCATGAGATGGAAATATTCTACAGTTACTAGGAAGAAATTGACTCTAATGGCGATACTTTTGCGATTTTCTTAAAAACTAAGTTTCTAATCGAGAAATGAATATCACCAGTGAATTTCCCATAAAATTTCGAGATTGGTCCGTGGTTTTCAAAAAAATCCGTGCCATGTCTTAAATCGGACAACTTCGTCGATCTTTAAATGGCTCTATCTCCTAAACTATTAGAGCTAGAGCGCTGAAATTTGCACACGGAATAATAAATATTTTTCACAAACTATATAACATATATGGATTCTACAGACACGCGTGTATTTCTAAATTCTTGTAGTGTAAGAAAAAGTCAAGTTTTTTATTTTCGGATGAGAAATCTGGCCTCCAGGAACCTTAAAATAAAAGCATTGTTTTTTCGCATTTTGCAAGCTCTGACAATTATTAATTCAAACGGCTCTATCTCCTAAACTATTACAGCTACAGCGCTGAAATTTGCACACGTAATATTATATATATTGGCCTTTAATCTGAGTCTTAAACGAAGTTTCTCCGAAAATCAGAACGAGCATGAGATGGAAATATTCTACAGTTACTAGGAAGAAATTGACTCTAATGGCGATACTTTTGCGATTTTCTTAAAAACTAAGTTTCTAATCGAGAAATGAATATCACCAGTGAATTTCCCATAAAATTTCGAGCTTGGTCCGTGGTTTTCAAAAAAATCCGTGCCATGTCTTAAATCGGACAACTTCGTCGATCTTTAAATGGCTCTATCTCCTAAACTATTAGAGCTAGAGCGCTGAAATTTGCACAAGGAATAATAAATATTTTTCACAAACTATATAACATATATGGATTCTACAGACACGCGTGTATTTCTAAATTCTTGTAGTGTAAGAAAAAGTCAAGTTTTTTATTTCCGGATGAGAAATCTGGCCTCCAGGAACCTTAAAATAAAAGCATTGTTTTTTCGCATTTTGCAAGCTCTGACAATTATTAATTCAAACGGCTCTATCTCCTAAACTATTACAGCTACAGCGCTGAAATTTGCACACGTAATATTATATATATTGGCCTTTAATCTGAGTCTTAAACGAAGTTTCTCCGAAAATCAGAACGAGCATGAGATGGAAATATTCTACAGTTACTAGGAAGAAATTGACTCTAATGGCGATACTTTTGCGATTTTCTTAAAAACTAAGTTTCTAATCGAAAAATGAATATCACCAGTGAATTTCCCATAAAATTTCGAGCTTGGTCCGTGGTTTTCAAAAAAATCCGTGCCATGTCTTAAATCGGACAACTTCGTCGATCTTTAAATGGCTCTATCTCCTAAACTATTAGAGCTAGAGCGCTGAAATTTGCACACGGAATAATAAATATTTTTCACAAACTATATAACATATATGGATTCTACAGACACGCGTGTATTTCTAAATTCTTGTAGTGTAAGAAAAAGTCAAGTTTTTTATTTTCGGATGAGAAATCTGGCCTCCAGGAACCTTAAAATAAAAGCATTGTTTTTTCGCATTTTGCAAGCTCTGACAATTATTAATTCAAACGGCTCTACCTCCTAAACTATTACAGCTACAGCGCTGAAATTTGCACACGTAATATTATATATATTGGCCTTTAATCTGAGTCTTAAACGAAGTTTCTCCGAAAATCAGAACGAGCATGAGATGGAAATATTCTACAGTTACTAGGAAGAAATTGACTGTAATGGCGATACTTTTGCGATTTTCTTAAAAACTAAGTTTCTAATCGAAAAATGAATATCACCAGTGAATTTCCCATAAAATTTCGAGCTTGGTCCGTGGTTTTCAAAAAAATCCGTGCCATGTCTTAAATCGGACAACTTCGTCGATCTTTAAATGGCTCTATCTCCTAAACTATTAGAGCTAGTGCGCTGAAATTTGCACACGGAATAATAAATATTTTTCACAAACTATATAACATATATGGATTCTACAGACACGCGTGTATTTCTAAATTCTTGTAGTGTAAGAAAAAGTCAAGTTTTTTATTTCCGTATGAAAAATCTGGCCCCCAGGAACCTTAAAATAAAAGCATTGTTTTTTCGCATTTTGCAAGCTCTGACAATTATGAATTCAAACGGCTCTATCTCCTAAACTATTACAGCTACAGCGCTGAAATTTGCACACGTAATATTATATATATTGGCCTTTAATCTGAGTCTTAAACGAAGTTTCTCCGAAAATCAGAACGAGCATGAGATGGAAATATTCTACAGTTCCTAGGAAGAAATTGACTCTAATGGCGATACTTTTGCGATTTTCTTAAAAACTAAGTTTCTAATCGAGAAATGAATATCACCAGTGACTTTCCCATAAAATTTCGAGCTTGGTCCGTGGTTTTCAAAAAAATCCGTGCCATGTCTTAAATCGGACAACTTCGTCGATCTTTAAATGGCTCTATCTCCTAAACTATTAGAGCTAGAGCGCTGAAATTTGCACACGGAATAATAAATATTTTTCAAAAACTATATAACATATATGGATTCTACAGACACGCGTGTATTTCTAAATTCTTGTAGTGTAAGAAAAAGTCAAGTTTTTTATTTCCGGATGAGAAATCTGGCCTCGAGGAACCTTAAAATAAAAGCATTGTTTTTTCGCATTTTGCAAGCTCTGACAATTATTAATTCAAACGGCTCTATCTCCTAAACTATTACAGCTACAGCGCTGAAATTTGCACACGTAATATTATATATATTGGCCTTTAATCTGAGTCTTAAAAGAAGTTTCTCCGAAAATCAGAACGAGCATGAGATGGAATTATTCTACAGTTACTAAGAAGAAATTGACTCTAATGGCGATACTTTTGCGATTTTCTTAAAAACTAAGTTTCTAATCGAAAAATGAATATCACCAGTGAATTTCCCATAAAATTTCGAGCTTGGTCCGTGGTTTTCAAAAAAATCCGTGCCATGTCTTAAATCGGACAACTTCGTCGATCTTTAAATGGCTCTATCTCCTAAACTATTAGAGCTAGAGCGCTAAATTTGCACACGGAATAATAAATATTTTTCACAAACTATATAACATATATGGATTCTACAGACACGCGTGTATTTCTAAATTCTTGTAGTGTAAGAAAAAGTCAAGTTTTTTATTTCCGGATGAGAAATCTGGCCTCGAGGAACCTTAAAATAAAAGCATTGTTTTTTCGCATTTTGCAAGCTCTGACAATTATTAATTCAAACGGCTCTATCTCCTAAACTATTACAGCTACAGCGCTGAAATTTGCACACGTAATATTATATATATTGGCCTTTAATCTGAGTCTTAAACGAAGTTTCTCCGAAAATCAGAACGAGCATGAGATGGAAATATTCTACAGTTACTAGGAAGAAATTGACTCTAATGGCGATACTTTTGCGATTTTCTTAAAAACTAAGTTTCTATTCGAAATATGAATATCACCAGTGAATTTCCCATAAAATTTCGAGCTTGGTCCGTGGTTTTCAAAAAAATCCGTGCCATGTCTTAAATCGGACAACTTCGTCGATCTTTAAATGGCTCTATCTCCTAAACTATTAGAGCTAGAGCGCTGAAATTTGCACACGGAATAATAAATATTTTTCACAAACTATATAACATATATGGATTCTACAGACACGCGTGTATTTCTAAATTCTTGTAGTGTAAGAAAAAGTCAAGTTTTTTTATTTCCGGATGAGAAATCTGGCCTCCAGGAACCTTAAAATAAAAGCATTGTTTTTTCGCAATTTGCAAGCTCTGACAATTATTAATTCAAACGGCTCTATCTCGTAAACTATTACAGCTACAGCGCTGAAATTTGCACACGTAATATTATATATATTGGCCTTTAATCTGAGTCTTAAACGAAGTTTCTCCGAAAATCAGAACGAGCAGGAGATGGAAATATTCTACAGTTACTAGGAAGAAATTGACTCTAATGGCGATACTTTTGCGATTTTCTTAAAAACTAAGTTTCTAATCGAAATATGAATATCACCAGTAAATTTCCCATAAAATTTCGAGCTAGGTCCGTGGTTTTCAAAAAATTCCGTGCCATGTCTTAAATCGGACAACTTCGTCGATCTTTAGATGGCTCTATCTCCTAAACTATTAGAGCTAGAGCGCTGAAATTTGCACACGGAATAATAAATATTTTTCACAAACTATATAACATATGAGTTTTAGACGAAGTTTCTCCGAAAATCAGAACGAGCATGAGATGGAAATATTCTACAGTTACTAAGAAGAAATTGACTCTAATGGCGATACTTTTGCGATTTTCTTAAAAACTAAGTTTCTAATCGAAAAATGAATATCACCAGTGAATTTCCCATAAAATTTCGAGCTTGGTCCGTGGTTTTCAAAAAAATCCGTGCCATGTCTTAAATCGGACAACTTCGTCGATCTTTAAATGGCTCTATCTCCTAAACTATTAGAGCTAGAGCGCTGAAATTTGCACACGGAATAATAAATATTTTTCACAAACTATATAACATAGATGGATTCTACAGACACGCGTGTATTTCTAAATTCTTGTAGTGTAAGAAAAAGTCAAGTTTTTTATTTCCGGATGAGAAATCTGGCCTCGAGGAACCTTAAAATAAAAGCATTGTTTTTTCGCATTTTGCAAGCTCTGACAATTATTAATTCAAACGGCTCTATCTCCTAAACTATTACAGCTACAGCGCTGAAATTTGCACACGTAATATTATATATATTGGCCTTTAATCTGAGTCTTAAACGAAGTTTCTCCGAAAATCAGAACGAGCATGAGATGGAATTATTCTACAGTTACTAAGAAGAAATTGACTCTAATGGCGATACTTTTGCGATTTTCTTAAAAACTAAGTTTCTAATCGAAAAATGAATATCACCAGTGAATTTCCCATAAAATTTCGAGCTTGGTCCGTGGTTTTCAAAAAAATCCGTGCCATGTCTTAAATCGGACAACTTCGTCGATCTTTAAATGGCTCTATCTCCTAAACTATTAGAGCTAGAGCGCTAAATTTGCACACGGAATAATAAATATTTTTCACAAACTATATAACATATATGGATTCTACAGACACGCGTGTATTTCTAAATTCTTGTAGTGTAAGAAAAAGTCAAGTTTTTTATTTCCGGATGAGAAATCTGGCCTCGAGGAACCTTAAAATAAAAGCATTGTTTTTTCGCATTTTGCAAGCTCTGACAATTATTAATTCAAACGGCTCTATCTCCTAAACTATTACAGCTACAGCGCTGAAATTTGCACACGTAATATTATATATATTGGCCTTTAATCTGAGTCTTAAACGAAGTTTCTCCGAAAATCAGAACGAGCATGAGATGGAAATATTCTACAGTTACTAGGAAGAAATTGACTCTAATGGCGATACTTTTGCGATTTTCTTAAAAACTAAGTTTCTATTCGAAATATGAATATCACCAGTGAATTTCCCATAAAATTTCGAGCTTGGTCCGTGGTTTTCAAAAAAATCCGTGCCATGTCTTAAATCGGACAACTTCGTCGATCTTTAAATGGCTCTATCTCCTAAACTATTAGAGCTAGAGCGCTGAAATTTGCACACGGAATAATAAATATTTTTCACAAACTATATAACATATATGGATTCTACAGACACGCGTGTATTTCTAAATTCTTGTAGTGTAAGAAAAAGTCAAGTTTTTTTATTTCCGGATGAGAAATCTGGCCTCCAGGAACCTTAAAATAAAAGCATTGTTTTTTCGCAATTTGCAAGCTCTGACAATTATTAATTCAAACGGCTCTATCTCGTAAACTATTACAGCTACAGCGCTGAAATTTGCACACGTAATATTATATATATTGGCCTTTAATCTGAGTCTTAAACGAAGTTTCTCCGAAAATCAGAACGAGCAGGAGATGGAAATATTCTACAGTTACTAGGAAGAAATTGACTCTAATGGCGATACTTTTGCGATTTTCTTAAAAACTAAGTTTCTAATCGAAATATGAATATCACCAGTAAATTTCCCATAAAATTTCGAGCTAGGTCCGTGGTTTTCAAAAAATTCCGTGCCATGTCTTAAATCGGACAACTTCGTCGATCTTTAAATGGCTCTATCTCCTAAACTATTAGAGCTAGAGCGCTGAAATTTGCACACGGAATAATAAATATTTTTCACAAACTATATAACATATGAGTTTTAGACGAAGTTTCTCCGAAAATCAGAACGAGCATGAGATGGAAATATTCTACAGTTACTAAGAAGAAATTGACTCTAATGGCGATACTTTTGCGATTTTCTTAAAAACTAAGTTTCTAATCGAAAAATGAATATCACCAGTGAATTTCCCATAAAATTTCGAGCTTGGTCCGTGGTTTTCAAAAAAATCCGTGCCATGTCTTAAATCGGACAACTTCGTCGATCTTTAAATGGCTCTATCTCCTAAACTATTAGAGCTAGAGCGCTAAAATTTGCACACGGAATAATAAATATTTTTCACAAACTATATAACATATATGGATTCTACAGACACGCGTGTATTTCTAAATTCTTGTAGTGTAAGAAAAAGTCAAGTTTTTTATTTCCGGATGAGAAATCTGGCCTCGAGGAACCTTAAAATAAAAGCATTGTTTTTTCGCATTTTGCAAGCTCTGACAATTATTAATTCAAACGGCTCTATCTCCTAAACTATTACAGCTACAGCGCTGAAATTTGCACACGTAATATTATATATATTGGCCTTTAATCTGAGTCTTAAACGAAGTTTCTCCGAAAATCAGAACGAGCATGAGATGGAAATATTCTACAGTTACTAGGAAGAAATTGACTGTAATGGCGATACTTTTGCGATTTTCTTAAAAACTAAGTTTCTAATCGAAAAATGAATATCACCAGTGAATTTCCCATAAAATTTCGAGCTTGGTCCGTGGTTTTCAAAAAAATCCGTGCCATGTCTTAAATCGGACAACTTCGTCGATCTTTAAATGGCTCTATCTCCTAAACTATTAGAGCTAGTGCGCTGAAATTTGCACACGGAATAATAAATATTTTTCACAAACTATATAACATATATGGATTCTACAGACACGCGTGTATTTCTAAATTCTTGTAGTGTAAGAAAAAGTCAAGTTTTTTATTTCCGTATGAAAAATCTGGCCCCCAGGAACCTTAAAATAAAAGCATTGTTTTTTCGCATTTTGCAAGCTCTGACAATTATGAATTCAAACGGCTCTATCTCCTAAACTATTACAGCTACAGCGCTGAAATTTGCACACGTAATATTATATATATTGGCCTTTAATCTGAGTCTTAAACGAAGTTTCTCCGAAAATCAGAACGAGCATGAGATGGAAATATTCTACAGTTCCTAGGAAGAAATTGACTCTAATGGCGATACTTTTGCGATTTTCTTAAAAACTAAGTTTCTAATCGAGAAATGAATATCACCAGTGACTTTCCCATAAAATTTCGAGCTTGGTCCGTGGTTTTCAAAAAAATCCGTGCCATGTCTTAAATCGGACAACTTCGTCGATCTTTAAATGGCTCTATCTCCTAAACTATTAGAGCTAGAGCGCTGAAATTTGCACACGGAATAATAAATATTTTTCACAAACTATATAACATATATGGATTCTACAGACACGCGTGTATTTCTAAATTCTTGTAGTGTAAGAAAAAGTCAAGTTTTTTATTTCCGGATGAGAAATCTGGCCTCGAGGAACCTTAAAATAAAAGCATTGTTTTTTCGCATTTTGCAAGCTCTGACAATTATTAATTCAAACGGCTCTATCTCCTAAACTATTACAGCTACAGCGCTGAAATTTGCACACGTAATATTATATATATTGGCCTTTAATCTGAGTCTTAAACGAAGTTTCTCCGAAAATCAGAACGAGCATGAGATGGAATTATTCTACAGTTACTAAGAAGAAATTGACTCTAATGGCGATACTTTTGCGATTTTCTTAAAAACTAAGTTTCTAATCGAAAAATGAATATCACCAGTGAATTTCCCATAAAATTTCGAGCTTGGTCCGTGGTTTTCAAAAAAATCCGTGCCATGTCTTAAATCGGACAACTTCGTCGATCTTTAAATGGCTCTATCTCCTAAACTATTAGAGCTAGAGCGCTAAATTTGCACACGGAATAATAAATATTTTTCACAAACTATATAACATATATGGATTCTACAGACACGCGTGTATTTCTAAATTCTTGTAGTGTAAGAAAAAGTCAAGTTTTTTATTTCCGGATGAGAAATCTGGCCTCGAGAAACCTTAAAATAAAAGCATTGTTTTTTCGCATTTTGCAAGCTCTGACAATTATTAATTCAAACGGCTCTATCTCCTAAACTATTACAGCTACAGCGCTGAAATTTGCACACGTAATATTATATATATTGGCCTTTAATCTGAGTCTTAAACGAAGTTTCTCCGAAAATCAGAACGAGCATGAGATGGAAATATTCTACAGTTACTAGGAAGAAATTGACTGTAATGGCGATACTTTTGCGATTTTCTTAAAAACTAAGTTTCTATTCGAAATATGAATATCACCAGTGAATTTCCCATAAAATTTCGAGCTTGGTCCGTGGTTTTCAAAAAAATCCGTGCCATGTCTTAAATCGGACAACTTCGTCGATCTTTAAATGGCTCTATCTCCTAAACTATTAGAGCTAGAGCGCTGAAATTTGCACACGGAATAATAAATATTTTTCACAAACTATATAACATATATGGATTCTACAGACACGCGTGTATTTCTAAATTCTTGTAGTGTAAGAAAAAGTCAAGTTTTTTTATTTCCGGATGAGAAATCTGGCCTCCAGGAACCTTAAAATAAAAGCATTGTTTTTTCGCAATTTGCAAGCTCTGACAATTATTAATTCAAACGGCTCTATCTCGTAAACTATTACAGCTACAGCGCTGAAATTTGCACACGTAATATTATATATATTGGCCTTTAATCTGAGTCTTAAACGAAGTTTCTCCGAAAATCAGAACGAGCAGGAGATGGAAATATTCTACAGTTACTAGGAAGAAATTGACTCTAATGGCGATACTTTTGCGATTTTCTTAAAAACTAAGTTTCTAATCGAAATATGAATATCACCAGTAAATTTCCCATAAAATTTCGAGCTAGGTCCGTGGTTTTCAAAAAATTCCGTGCCATGTCTTAAATCGGACAACTTCGTCGATCTTTAAATGGCTCTATCTCCTAAACTATTAGAGCTAGAGCGCTGAAATTTGCACACGGAATAATAAATATTTTTCACAACCTATATAACATATGAGTTTTAGACGAAGTTTCTCCGAAAATCAGAACGAGCATGAGATGGAAATATTCTACAGTTACTAAGAAGAAATTGACTCTAATGGCGATACTTTTGCGATTTTCTTAAAAACTAAGTTTCTAATCGAAAAATGAATATCACCAGTGAATTTCCCATAAAATTTCGAGCTTGGTCCGTGGTTTTCAAAAAAATCCGTGCCATGTCTTAAATCGGACAACTTCGTCGATCTTTAAATGGCTCTATCTCCTAAACTATTAGAGCTAGAGCGCTAAAATTTGCACACGGAATAATAAATATTTTTCACAAACTATATAACATATATGGATTCTACAGACACGCGTGTATTTCTAAATTCTTGTAGTGTAAGAAAAAGTCAAGTTTTTTATTTCCGGATGAGAAATCTGGCCTCGAGGAACCTTAAAATAAAAGCATTGTTTTTTCGCATTTTGCAAGCTCTGACAATTATTAATTCAAACGGCTCTATCTCCTAAACTATTACAGCTACAGCGCTGAAATTTGCACACGTAATATTATATATATTGGCCTTTAATCTGAGTCTTAAACGAAGTTTCTCCGAAAATCAGAACGAGCATGAGATGGAAATATTCTACAGTTACTAGGAAGAAATTGACTCTAATGGCGATACTTTTGCGATTTTCTTAAAAACTAAGTTTCTAATCGAAATATGAATATCACCAGTGAATTTCCCATAAAATTTCGAGCTTGGTCCGTGGTTTTCAAAAAAATCCGTGCCATGTCTTAAATCGGACAACTTCGTCGATCTTTAAATGGCTCTATCTCCTAAACTATTAGAGCTAGAGCGCTGAAATTTGCACACGGAATAATAAATATTTTTCACAAACTATATAACATATATGGATTCTACAGACACGCGTGTATTTCTAAATTCTTGTAGTGTAAGAAAAAGTCAAGTTTTTTATTTCGGGATGAGAAATCTGGCCCCCAGGAACCTTAAAATAAAAGCATTGTTTTTTCGCATTTTGCAAGCTCTGACAATTATTAATTCAAACGGCTCTATCTCCTAAACTATTACAGCTACAGCGCTGAAATTTGCACACGTAATATTATATATATTGGCCTTTAATCTGAGTCTTAAACGAAGTTTCTCCGAAAATCAGAACGAGCATGAGATGGAAATATTCTACAGTTACTAGGAAGAAATTGACTCTAATGGCGATACTTTTGCGATTTTCTTAAAAACTAAGTTTCTAATCGAGAAATGAATATCACCAGTGAATTTCCCATAAAATTTCGAGCTTGGTCCGTGGTTTTCAAAAAAATCCGTGCCATGTCTCAAATCGGACAACTTCGTCGATCTTTAAATGGCTCTATCTCCTAAACTATTAGAGCTAGAGCGCTGAAATTTGCACAAGGAATAATAAATATTTTTCACAAACTATATAACATATATGGATTCTACAGACACGCGTGTATTTCTAAATTCTTGTAGTGTAAGAAAAAGTCAAGTTTTTTATTTCCGGATGAGAAATCTGGCCTCCAGGAACCTTAAAATAAAAGCATTGTTTTTTCGCATTTTGCAAGCTCTGAAAATTATTAATTCAAACGGCTCTATCTCCTAAAGTATTACAGCTACAGCGCTGAAATTTGCACACGTAATATTATATATATTGGCCTTTAATCTGAGTCTTAAACGAAGTTTCTCCGAAAATCAGAACGAGCATGAGATGGAAATATTCTACAGTTACTAGGAAGAAATTGACTGTAATGGCGATACTTTTGCGATTTTCTTAAAAACTAAGTTTCTAATCGAAAAATGAATATCACCAGTGAATTTCCCATAAAATTTCGAGCTTGGTCCGTGGTTTTCAAAAAAATCCGTGCCATGTCTTAAATCGGACAACTTCGTCGATCTTTAAATGGCTCTATCTCCTAAACTATTAGAGCTAGAGCGCTGAAATTTGCACACGGAATAATAAATATTTTTCACAAACTATATAACATATATGGATTCTACAGACACGCGTGTATTTCTAAATTCTTGTAGTGTAAGAAAAAGTCAAGTTTTTTATTTTCGCATGAGAAATCTGGCCTCCAGGAACCTTAAAATAAAAGCATTGTTTTTTCGCATTTTGCAAGCTCTGACAATTATTAATTCAAACGGCTCTATCTCCTAAACTATTACAGCTACAGCGCTGAAATTTGCACACGTAATATTATATATATTGGCCTTTAATCTGAGTCTTAAACGAAGTTTCTCCGAAAATCAGAACGAGCATGAGATGGAAATATTCTACAGTTACTAGGAAGAAATTGACTCTAATGGCGATACTTTTGCGATTTTCTTAAAAACTAAGTTTCTAATCGAAATATGAATATCACCAGTAAATTTCCCATAAAATTTCGAGCTAGGTCCGTGGTTTTCAAAAAAATCCGTGCCATGTCTTAAATCGGACAACTTCGTCGATCTTTAAATGGCTCTATCTCCTAAACTATTAGAGCTATAGCGCTGAAATTTGCACACGGAATAATAAATATTTTTCACAAACTATATAACATATATGGATTCTACAGACACGCGTGTATTTCTAAATTCTTGTAGTGTAAGAAAAAGTCAAGTTTTTTATTTCGGGATGAGAAATCTGGCCCCCAGGAACCTTAAAATAAAAGCATTGTTTTTTCGCATTTTGCAAGCTCTGACAATTATTAATTCAAACGGCTCTATCTCCTAAACTATTACAGCTACAGCGCTGAAATTTGCACACGTAATATTATATATATTGGCCTTTAATCTGAGTCTTAAACGAAGTTTCTCCGAAAATCAGAACGAGCATGAGATGGAAATATTCTACAGTTACTAGGAAGAAATTGACTCTAATGGCGATACTTTTGCGATTTTCTTAAAAACTAAGTTTCTAATCGAAAAATGAATATCACCAGTGAATTTCCCATAAAATTTCGAGCTTGGTCCGTGGTTTTCAAAAAAATCCGTGCCATGTCTTAAATCGGACAACTTCGTCGATCTTTAAATGGCTCTATCTCCTAAACTATTAGAGCTAGAGCGCTGAAATTTGCACACGGAATAATAAATATTTTTCACAAACTATATAACATATATGGATTCTACAGACACGCGTGTATTTCTAAATTCTTGTAGTGTAAGAAAAAGTCAAGTTTTTTATTTTCGGATGAGAAATCTGGCCTCCAGGAACCTTAAAATAAAAGCATTGTTTTTTCGCATTTTGCAAGCTCTGACAATTATTAATTCAAACGGCTCTATCTCCTAAACTATTACAGCTACAGCGCTGAAATTTGCACACGTAATATTATATATATTGGCCTTTAATCTGAGTCTTAAACGAAGTTTCTCCGAAAATCAGAACGAGCATGAGATGGAAATATTCTACAGTTCCTAGGAAGAAATTGACTCTAATGGCGATACTTTTGCGATTTTCTTAAAAACTAAGTTTCTAATCGAGAAATGAATATCACCAGTGACTTTCCCATAAAATTTCGAGCTTGGTCCGTGGTTTTCAAAAAAATCCGTGCCATGTCTTAAATCGGACAACTTCGTCGATCTTTAAATGGCTCTATCTCCTAAACTATTAGAGCTAGAGCGCTGAAATTTGCACACGGAATAATAAATATTTTTCACAAACTATATAACATATATGGATTCTACAGACACGCGTGTATTTCTAAATTCTTGTAGTGTAAGAAAAAGTCAAGTTTTTTATTTCCGGATGAGAAATCTGGCCTCGAGGAACCTTAAAATAAAAGCATTGTTTTTTCGCATTTTGCAAGCTCTGACAATTATTAATTCAAACGGCTCTATCTCCTAAACTATTACAGCTACAGCGCTGAAATTTGCACACGTAATATTATATATATTGGCCTTTAATCTGAGTCTTAAACGAAGTTTCTCCGAAAATCAGAACGAGCATGAGATGGAAATATTCTACAGTTACTAGGAAGAAATTGACTCTAATGGCGATACTTTTGCGATTTTCTTAAAAACTAAGTTTCTAATCGAAATATGAATATCACCAGTGAATTTCCCATAAAATTTCGAGCTTGGTCCGTGGTTTTCAAAAAAATCCGTGCCATGTCTTAAATCGGACAACTTCGTCGATCTTTAAATGGCTCTATCTCCTAAACTATTAGAGCTAGAGCGCTGAAATTTGCACACGGAATAATAAATATTTTTCACAAACTATATAACATATATGGATTCTACAGACACGCGTGTATTTCTAAATTCTTGTAGTGTAAGAAAAAGTCAAGTTTTTTATTTCGGGATGAGAAATCTGGCCCCCAGGAACCTTAAAATAAAAGCATTGTTTTTTCGCATTTTGCAAGCTCTGACAATTATTAATTCAAACGGCTCTATCTCCTAAACTATTACAGCTACAGCGCTGAAATTTGCACACGTAATATTATATATATTGGCCTTTAATCTGAGTCTTAAACGAAGTTTCTCCGAAAATCAGAACGAGCATGAGATGGAAATATTCTACAGTTACTAGGAAGAAATTGACTCTAATGGCGATACTTTTGCGATTTTCTTAAAAACTAAGTTTCTAATCGAGAAATGAATATCACCAGTGAATTTCCCATAAAATTTCGAGCTTGGTCCGTGGTTTTCAAAAAAATCCGTGCCATGTCTCAAATCGGACAACTTCGTCGATCTTTAAATGGCTCTATCTCCTAAACTATTAGAGCTAGAGCGCTGAAATTTGCACAAGGAATAATAAATATTTTTCACAAACTATATAACATATATGGATTCTACAGACACGCGTGTATTTCTAAATTCTTGTAGTGTAGAAAAAGTCAAGTTTTTTATTTCCGGATGAGAAATCTGGCCTCCAGGAACCTTAAAATAAAAGCATTGTTTTTTCGCATTTTGCAAGCTCTGAAAATTATTAATTCAAACGGCTCTATCTCCTAAAGTATTACAGCTACAGCGCTGAAATTTGCACACGTAATATTATATATATTGGCCTTTAATCTGAGTCTTAAACGAAGTTTCTCCGAAAATCAGAACGAGCATGAGATGGAAATATTCTACAGTTACTAGGAAGAAATTGACTGTAATGGCGATACTTTTGCGATTTTCTTAAAAACTAAGTTTCTAATCGAAAAATGAATATCACCAGTGAATTTCCCATAAAATTTCGAGCTTGGTCCGTGGTTTTCAAAAAAATCCGTGCCATGTCTTAAATCGGACAACTTCGTCGATCTTTAAATGGCTCTATCTCCTAAACTATTAGAGCTAGAGCGCTGAAATTTGCACACGGAATAATAAATATTTTTCACAAACTATATAACATATATGGATTCTACAGACACGCGTGTATTTCTAAATTCTTGTAGTGTAAGAAAAAGTCAAGTTTTTTATTTTCGCATGAGAAATCTGGCCTCCAGGAACCTTAAAATAAAAGCATTGTTTTTTCGCATTTTGCAAGCTCTGACAATTATTAATTCAAACGGCTCTATCTCCTAAACTATTACAGCTACAGCGCTGAAATTTGCACACGTAATATTATATATATTGGCCTTTAATCTGAGTCTTAAACGAAGTTTCTCCGAAAATCAGAACGAGCATGAGATGGAAATATTCTACAGTTACTAGGAAGAAATTGACTCTAATGGCGATACTTTTGCGATTTTCTTAAAAACTAAGTTTCTAATCGAAATATGAATATCACCAGTAAATTTCCCATAAAATTTCGAGCTAGGTCCGTGGTTTTCAAAAAAATCCGTGCCATGTCTTAAATCGGACAACTTCGTCGATCTTTAAATGGCTCTATCTCCTAAACTATTAGAGCTAGAGCGCTGAAATTTGCACACGGAATAATAAATATTTTTCACAAACTATATAACATATATGGATTCTACAGACACGCGTGTATTTCTAAATTCTTGTAGTGTAAGAAAAAGTCAAGTTTTTTATTTCGGGATGAGAAATCTGGCCCCCAGGAACCTTAAAATAAAAGCATTGTTTTTTCGCATTTTGCAAGCTCTGACAATTATTAATTCAAACGGCTCTATCTCCTAAACTATTACAGCTACAGCGCTGAAATTTGCACACGTAATATTATATATATTGGCCTTTAATCTGAGTCTTAAACGAAGTTTCTCCGAAAATCAGAACGAGCATGAGATGGAAATATTCTACAGTTACTAGGAAGAAATTGACTCTAATGGCGATACTTTTGCGATTTTCTTAAAAACTAAGTTTCTAATCGAAAAATGAATATCACCAGTGAATTTCCCATAAAATTTCGAGCTTGGTCCGTGGTTTTCAAAAAAATCCGTGCCATGTCTTAAATCGGACAACTTCGTCGATCTTTAAATGGCTCTATCTCCTAAACTATTAGAGCTAGAGCGCTGAAATTTGCACACGGAATAATAAATATTTTTCACAAACTATATAACATATATGGATTCTACAGACACGCGTGTATTTCTAAATTCTTGTAGTGTAAGAAAAAGTCAAGTTTTTTATTTTCGGATGAGAAATCTGGCCTCCAGGAACCTTAAAATAAAAGCATTGTTTTTTCGCATTTTGCAAGCTCTGACAATTATTAATTCAAACGGCTCTATCTCCTAAACTATTACAGCTACAGCGCTGAAATTTGCACACGTAATATTATATATATTGGCCTTTAATCTGAGTCTTAAACGAAGTTTCTCCGAAAATCAGAACGAGCATGAGATGGAAATATTCTACAGTTCCTAGGAAGAAATTGACTCTAATGGCGATACTTTTGCGATTTTCTTAAAAACTAAGTTTCTAATCGAGAAATGAATATCACCAGTGACTTTCCCATAAAATTTCGAGCTTGGTCCGTGGTTTTCAAAAAAATCCGTGCCATGTCTTAAATCGGACAACTTCGTCGATCTTTAAATGGCTCTATCTCCTAAACTATTAGAGCTAGAGCGCTGAAATTTGCACACGGAATAATAAATATTTTTCACAAACTATATAACATATATGGATTCTACAGACACGCGTGTATTTCTAAATTCTTGTAGTGTAAGAAAAAGTCAAGTTTTTTATTTCCGGATGAGAAATCTGGCCTCGAGGAACCTTAAAATAAAAGCATTGTTTTTTCGCATTTTGCAAGCTCTGACAATTATTAATTCAAACGGCTCTATCTCCTAAACTATTACAGCTACAGCGCTGAAATTTGCACACGTAATATTATATATATTGGCCTTTAATCTGAGTCTTAAACGAAGTTTCTCCGAAAATCAGAACGAGCATGAGATGGAAATATTCTACAGTTACTAGGAAGAAATTGACTCTAATGGCGATACTTTTGCGATTTTCTTAAAAACTAAGTTTCTAATCGAAAAATGAATATCACCAGTGAATTTCCCATAAAATTTCGAGCTTGGTCCGTGGTTTTCAAAAAAATCCGTGCCATGTCTTAAATCGGACAACTTCGTCGATCTTTAAATGGCTCTATCTCCTAAACTATTAGAGCTAGAGCGCTAAAATTTGCACACGGAATAATAAATATTTTTCACAAACTATATAACATATATGGATTCTACAGACACGCGTGTATTTCTAAATTCTTGTAGTGTAAGAAAAAGTCAAGTTTTTTATTTCCGGATGAGAAATCTGGCCTCCAGGAACCTTAAAATAAAAGCATTGTTTTTTCGCATTTTGCAAGCTCTGACAATTATTAATTCAAACGGCTCTATCTCCTAAACTATTACAGCTACAGCGCTGAAATTTGCACACGTAATATTATATATATTGGCCTTTAATCTGAGTCTTAAACGAAGTTTCTCCGAAAATCAGAACGAGCATGAGATGGAAATATTCTACAGTTCCTAGGAAGAAATTGACTCTAATGGCGATACTTTTGCGATTTTCTTAAAAACTTAGTTTCTAATCGAAAAATGAATATCACCAGTGAATTTCCCATAAAATTTCGAGCTTGGTCCGTGGTTTTCAAAAAAATCCGTGCCATGTCTTAAATCGGACAACTTCGTCGATCTTTAAATGGCTCTATCTCCTAAACTATTAGAGCTAGAGCGCTGAAATTTGCACACGGAATAATAAATATTTTTCACAAACTATATAACATATATGGATTCTACAGACACGCGTGTATTTCTAAATTCTTGTAGTGTAAGAAAAAGTCAAGTTTTTTATTTCCGGATGAGAAATCTGGCCTCCAGGAACCTTAAAATAAAAGCATTGTTTTTTCGCATTTTGCAAGCTCTGACAATTATTAATTCAAAAGGCTCTATCTCGTAAACTATTACAGCTACAGCGCTGAAATTTGCACACGTAATATTATATATATTGGCCTTTAATCTGAGTCTTAAACGAAGTTTCTCCGAAAATCAGAACGAGCAGGAGATGGAAATATTCTACAGTTACTAGGAAGAAATTGACTCTAATGGCGATACTTTTGCGATTTTCTTAAAACTAAGTTTCTAATCGAAATATGAATATCACCAGTAAATTTCCCATAAAATTTCGAGCTAGGTCCGTGGTTTTCAAAAAATTCCGTGCCATGTCTTAAATCGGACAACTTCGTCGATCTTTAAATGGCTCTATCTCCTAAACTATTAGAGCTAGAGCGCTGAAATTTGCACACGGAATAATAAATATTTTTCACAAACTATATAACATATATGGATTCTACAGACACGCGTGTATTTCTAAATTCTTGTAGTGTAAGAAAAAGTCAAGTTTTTTATTTCGGGATGAGAAATCTGGCCCCCAGGAACCTTAAAATAAAAGCATTGTTTTTTCGCATTTTGCAAGCTCTGACAATTATTAATTCAAACGGCTCTATCTCCTAAACTATTACAGCTACAGCGCTGAAATTTGCACACGTAATATTATATATATTGGCCTTTAATCTGAGTCTTAAACGAAGTTTCTCCGAAAATCAGAACGAGCATGAGATGGAAATATTCTACAGTTACTGGGAAGAAATTGACTGTAATGGCGATACTTTTGCGATTTTCTTAAAACTAAGTTTCTAATCGAAAAATGAATATCACCAGTGAATTTCCCATAAAATTTCGAGCTTGGTCCGTGGTTTTCAAAAAAATCCGTGCCATGTCTTAAATAGGACAACTTCGTCGATCTTTAAATGGCTCTATCTCCTAAACTATTAGAGCTAGAGCGCTGAAATTTGCACACGGAATAATAAATATTTTTCACAAACTATATAACATATATGGATTCTACAGACACGCGTGTATTTCTAAATTCTTGTAGTGTAAGAAAAAGTCAAGTTTTTTATTTCCGGATGAGAAATCTGGCCTCCAGGAACCTTAAAATAAAAGCATTGTTTTTTCGCATTTTGCAAGCTCTGACAATTATTAATTCAAACGGCTCTATCTCGTAAACTATTACAGCTACAGCGCTGAAATTTGCACACGTAATATTATATATATTGGCCTTTAATCTGAGTCTTAAACGAAGTTTCTCCGAAAATCAGAACGAGCATGAGATGGAAATATTCTACAGTTACTAGGAAGAAATTGACTCTAATGGCGATACTTTTGCGATTTTCTTAAAAACTAAGTTTCTAATCGAGAAATGAATATCACCAGTGAATTTCCCATAAAATTTCGAGATTGGTCCGTGGTTTTCAAAAAAATCCGTGCCATGTCTTAAATCGGACAACTTCGTCGATCTTTAAATGGCTCTATCTCCTAAACTATTAGAGCTAGAGCGCTGAAATTTGCACACGGAATAATAAATATTTTTCACAAACTATATAACATATATGGATTCTACAGACACGCGTGTATTTCTAAATTCTTGTAGTGTAAGAAAAAGTCAAGTTTTTTATTTCCGGATGAGAAATCTGGCCTCCAGGAACCTTAAAATAAAAGCATTGTTTTTTCGCATTTTGCAAGCTCTGACAATTATTAATTCAAACGGCTCTATCTCCTAAACTATTACAGCTACAGCGCTGAAATTTGCACACGTAATATTATATATATTGGCCTTTAATCTGAGTCTTAAACGAAGTTTCTCCGAAAATCAGAACGAGCATGAGATGGAAATATTCTACAGTTACTAGGAAGAAATTGACTCTAATGGCGATACTTTTGCGATTTTCTTAAAAACTAAGTTTCTAATCGAGAAATGAATATCACCAGTGAATTTCCCATAAAATTTCGAGCTTGGTCCGTGGTTTTCAAAAAAATCCGTGCCATGTCTTAAATCGGACAACTTCGTCGATCTTTAAATGGCTCTATCTCCTAAACTATTAGAGCTAGAGCGCTGAAATTTGCACAAGGAATAATAAATATTTTTCACAAACTATATAACATATATGGATTCTACAGACACGCGTGTATTTCTAAATTCTTGTAGTGTAAGAAAAAGTCAAGTTTTTTATTTCCGGATGAAAAATCTGGCCCCCAGGAACCTTAAAATAAAAGCATTGTTTTTTCGCATTTTGCAAGCTCTGACAATTATGAATTCAAACGGCTCTATCTCCTAAATTATTACAGCTACAGCGCTGAAATTTGCACACGTAATATTATATATATTGGCCTTTAATCTGAGTCTTAAACGAAGTTTCTCCGAAAATCAGAACGAGCATGAGATGGAAATATTCTACAGTTCCTAGGAAGAAATTGACTCTAATGGCGATACTTTTGCGATTTTCTTAAAAACTAAGTTTCTAATCGAAAAATGAATATCACCAGTGAATTTCCCATAAAATTTCGAGCTTGGTCCGTGGTTTTCAAAAAAATCCGTGCCATGTCTTAAATCGGACAACTTCGTCGATCTTTAAATGGCTCTATCTCCTAAACTATTAGAGCTAGAGCGCTGAAATTTGCACACGGAATAATAAATATTTTTCACAAACTATATAACATATATGGATTCTACAGACACGCGTGTATTTCTAAATTCTTGTAGTGTAAGAAAAAGTCAAGTTTTTTATTTCCGGATGAGAAATCTGGCCTCGAGGAACCTTAAAATAAAAGCATTGTTTTTTCGCATTTTGCAAGCTCTGACAATTATTAATTCAAACGGCTCTATCTCCTAAACTATTACAGCTACAGCGCTGAAATTTGCACACGTAATATTATATATATTGGCCTTTAATCTGAGTCTTAAACGAAGTTTCTCCGAAAATCAGAACGAGCATGAGATGGAAATATTCTACAGTTACTAGGAAGAAATTGACTCTAATGGCGATACTTTTGCGATTTTCTTAAAAACTAAGTTTCTAATCGAAAAATGAATATCACCAGTGAATTTCCCATAAAATTTCGAGCTTGGTCCGTGGTTTTCAAAAAAATCCGTGCCATGTCTTAAATCGGACAACTTCGTCGATCTTTAAATGGCTCTATCTCCTAAACTATTAGAGCTAGAGCGCTGAAATTTGCACACGGAATAATAAATATTTTTCACAAACTATATAACATATATGGATTCTACAGACACGCGTGTATTTCTAAATTCTTGTAGTGTAAGAAAAAGTCAAGTTTTTTATTTCCGGATGAGAAATCTGGCCTCCAGGAACCTTAAAATAAAAGCATTGTTTTTTCGCATTTTGCAAGCTCTGACAATTATTAATTCAAACGGCTCTATCTCGTAAACTATTACAGCTACAGCGCTGAAATTTGCACACGTAATATTATATATATTGGCCTTTAATCTGAGTCTTAAACGAAGTTTTCTCCGAAAATCAGAACGAGCAGGAGATGGAAATATTCTACAGTTACTAGGAAGAAATTGACTCTAATGGCGATACTTTTGCGATTTTCTTAAAAACTAAGTTTCTAATCGAAATATGAATATCACCAGTAAATTTCCCATAAAATTTCGAGCTAGGTCCGTGGTTTTCAAAAAATTCCGTGCCATGTCTTAAATCGGACAACTTCGTCGATCTTTAAATGGCTCTATCTCCTAAACTATTAGAGCTAGAGCGCTGAAATTTGCACACGGAATAATAAATATTTTTCACAAACTATATAACATATATGGATTCTACAGACACGCGTGTATTTCTAAATTCTTGTAGTGTAAGAAAAAGTCAAGTTTTTTATTTCGGGATGAGAAATCTGGCCCCCAGGAACCTTAAAATAAAAGCATTGTTTTTTCGCATTTTGCAAGCTCTGACAATTATTAATTCAAACGGCTCTATCTCCTAAACTATTACAGCTACAGCGCTGAAATTTGCACACGTAATATTATATATATTGGCCTTTAATCTGAGTCTTAAACGAAGTTTCTCCGAAAATCAGAACGAGCATGAGATGGAAATATTCTACAGTTACTGGGAAGAAATTGACTGTAATGGCGATACTTTTGCGATTTTCTTAAAAACTAAGTTTCTAATCGAAAAATGAATATCACCAGTGAATTTCCCATAAAATTTCGAGCTTGGTCCGTGGTTTTCAAAAAAATCCGTGCCATGTCTTAAATCGGACAACTTCGTCGATCTTTAAATGGCTCTATCTCCTAAACTATTAGAGCTAGAGCGCTGAAATTTGCACACGGAATAATAAATATTTTTCACAAACTATATAACATATATGGATTCTACAGACACGCGTGTATTTCTAAATTCTTGTAGTGTAAGAAAAAGTCAAGTTTTTTATTTCCGGATGAGAAATCTGGCCTCCAGGAACCTTAAAATAAAAGCATTGTTTTTTCGCATTTTGCAAGCTCTGACAATTATTAATTCAAACGGCTCTATCTCCTAAACTATTACAGCTACAGCGCTGAAATTTGCACACGTAATATTATATATATTGGCCTTTAATCTGAGTCTTAAACGAAGTTTCTCCGAAAATCAGAACGAGCATGAGATGGAAATATTCTACAGTTACTAGGAAGAAATTGACTCTAATGGCGATACTTTTGCGATTTTCTTAAAAACTAAGTTTCTAATCGAGAGATGAATATCACCAGTGAATTTCCCATAAAATTTCGAGCTTGGTCCGTGGTTTTCAAAAAAATCCGTGCCATGTCTTAAATCGGACAACTTCGTCGATCTTTAAATGGCTCTATCTCCTAAACTATTAGAGCTAGAGCGCTGAAATTTGCACAAGGAATAATAAATATTTTTCACAAACTATATAACATATATGGATTCTACAGACACGCGTGTATTTCTAAATTCTTGTAGTGTAAGAAAAAGTCAAGTTTTTTATTTCCGGATGAAAAATCTGGCCCCCAGGAACCTTAAAATAAAAGCATTGTTTTTTCGCATTTTGCAAGCTCTGACAATTATGAATTCAAACGGCTCTATCTCCTAAATTATTACAGCTACAGCGCTGAAATTTGCACACGTAATATTATATATATTGGCCTTTAATCTGAGTCTTAAACGAAGTTTCTCCGAAAATCAGAACGAGCATGAGATGGAAATATTCTACAGTTCCTAGGAAGAAATTGACTCTAATGGCGATACTTTTGCGATTTTCTTAAAAACTAAGTTTCTAATCGAAAAATGAATATCACCAGTGAATTTCCCATAAAATTTCGAGCTTGGTCCGTGGTTTTCAAAAAAATCCGTGCCATGTCTTAAATCGGACAACTTCGTCGATCTTTAAATGGCTCTATCTCCTAAACTATTAGAGCTAGAGCGCTGAAATTTGCACACGGAATAATAAATATTTTTCACAAACTATATAACATATATGGATTCTACAGACACGCGTGTATTTCTAAATTCTTGTAGTGTAAGAAAAAGTCAAGTTTTTTATTTCCGGATGAGAAATCTGGCCTCGAGGAACCTTAAAATAAAAGCATTGTTTTTTCGCATTTTGCAAGCTCTGACAATTATTAATTCAAACGGCTCTATCTCGTAAACTATTACAGCTACAGCGCTGAAATTTGCACACGTAATATTATATATATTGGCCTTTAATCTGAGTCTTAAACGAAGTTTCTCCGAAAATCAGAACGAGCAGGAGATGGAAATATTCTACAGTTACTAGGAAGAAATTGACTCTAATGGCGATACTTTTGCGATTTTCTTAAAAACTAAGTTTCTAATCGAAATATGAATATCACCAGTAAATTTCCCATAAAATTTCGAGCTAGGTCCGTGGTTTTCAAAAAAATCCGTGCCATGTCTTAAATCGGACAACTTCGTCGATCTTTAAATGGCTCTATCTCCTAAACTATTAGAGCTAGAGCGCTGAAATTTGCACACGGAATAATAAATATTTTTCACAAACTATATAACATATATGGATTCTACAGACACGCGTGTATTTCTAAATTCTTGTAGTGTAAGAAAAAGTCAAGTTTTTTATTTCGGGATGAGAAATCTGGCCCCCAGGAACCTTAAAATAAAAGCATTGTTTTTTCGCATTTTGCAAGCTCTGACAATTATTAATTCAAACGGCTCTATCTCGTAAACTATTACAGCTACAGCGCTGAAATTTGCACACGTAATATTATATATATTGGCCTTTAATCTGAGTCTTAAACGAAGTTTCTCCGAAAATCAGAACGAGCAGGAGATGGAAATATTCTACAGTTACTAGGAAGAAATTGACTCTAATGGCGATACTTTTGCGATTTTCTTAAAAACTAAGTTTCTAATCGAAATATGAATATCACCAGTAAATTTCCCATAAAATTTCGAGCTAGGTCCGTGGTTTTCAAAAAATTCCGTGCCATGTCTTAAATAGGACAACTTCGTCGATCTTTAAATGGCTCTATCTCCTAAACTATTAGAGCTAGAGCGCTGAAATTTGCACACGGAATAATAAATATTTTTCACAAACTATATAACATATATGGATTCTACAGACACGCGTGTATTTCTAAATTCTTGTAGTGTAAGAAAAAGTCAAGTTTTTTATTTCCGGATGAGAAATCTGGCCTCCAGGAACCTTAAAATAAAAGCATTGTTTTTTCGCATTTTGCAAGCTCTCACAATTATTAATTCAAACGGCTCTATCTCCTAAACTATTACAGCTACAGCGCTGAAATTTGCACACGTAATATTATATATATTGGCCTTTAATCTGAGTCTTAAACGAAGTTTCTCCGAAAATCAGAACGAGCATGAGATGGAAATATTCTACAGTTACTAGGAAGAAATTGACTCTAATGGCGATACTTTTGCGATTTTCTTAAAAACTAAGTTTCTAATCGAGAAATGAATATCACCAGTGAATTTCCCATAAAATTTCGAGATTGGTCCGTGGTTTTCAAAAAAATCCGTGCCATGTCTTAAATCGGACAACTTCGTCAATCTTTAAATGGCTCTATCTCCTAAACTATTAGAGCTAGAGCGCTGAAATTTGCACACGGAATAATAAATATTTTTCACAAACTATATAACATATATGGATTCTACAGACACGCGTGTATTTCTAAATTCTTGTAGTGTAAGAAAAAGTCAAGTTTTTTATTTCCGGATGAGAAATCTGGCCTCCAGGAACCTTAAAATAAAAGCATTGTTTTTTCGCATTTTGCAAGCTCTGACAATTATTAATTCAAACGGCTCTATCTCCTAAACTATTACAGCTACAGCGCTGAAATTTGCACACGTAATATTATATATATTGGCCTTTAATCTGAGTCTTAAACGAAGTTTCTCCGAAAATCAGAACGAGCATGAGATGGAAATATTCTACAGTTACTAGGAAGAAATTGACTCTAATGGCGATACTTTTGCGATTTTCTTAAAAACTAAGTTTCTAATCGAGAAATGAATATCACCAGTGAATTTCCCATAAAATTTCGAGCTTGGTCCGTGGTTTTCAAAAAAATCCGTGCCATGTCTTAAATCGGACAACTTCGTCGATCTTTAAATGGCTCTATCTCCTAAACTATTAGAGCTAGAGCGCTGAAATTTGCACAAGGAATAATAAATATTTTTCACAAACTATATAACATATATGGATTCTACAGACACGCGTGTATTTCTAAATTCTTGTAGTGTAAGAAAAAGTCAAGTTTTTTATTTCCGGATGAAAAATCTGGCCCCCAGGAACCTTAAAATAAAAGCATTGTTTTTTCGCATTTTGCAAGCTCTGACAATTATGAATTCAAACGGCTCTATCTCCTAAATTATTACAGCTACAGCGCTGAAATTTGCACACGTAATATTATATATATTGGCCTTTAATCTGAGTCTTAAACGAAGTTTCTCCGAAAATCAGAACGAGCATGAGATGGAAATATTCTACAGTTCCTAGGAAGAAATTGACTCTAATGGCGATACTTTTGCGATTTTCTTAAAAACTAAGTTTCTAATCGAAAAATGAATATCACCAGTGAATTTCCCATAAAATTTCGAGCTTGGTCCGTGGTTTTCAAAAAAATCCGTGCCATGTCTTAAATCGGACAACTTCGTCGATCTTTAAATGGCTCTATCTCCTAAACTATTAGAGCTAGAGCGCTGAAATTTGCACACGGAATAATAAATATTTTTCACAAACTATATAACATATATGGATTCTACAGACACGCGTGTATTTCTAAATTCTTGTAGTGTAAGAAAAAGTCAAGTTTTTTATTTCCGGATGAGAAATCTGGCCTCGAGGAACCTTAAAATAAAAGCATTGTTTTTTCGCATTTTGCAAGCTCTGACAATTATTAATTCAAACGGCTCTATCTCCTAAACTATTACAGCTACAGCGCTGAAATTTGCACACGTAATATTATATATATTGGCCTTTAATCTGAGTCTTAAACGAAGTTTCTCCGAAAATCAGAACGAGCATGAGATGGAAATATTCTACAGTTACTAGGAAGAAATTGACTCTAATGGCGATACTTTTGCGATTTTCTTAAAAACTAAGTTTCTAATCGAAAAATGAATATCACCAGTGAATTTCCCATAAAATTTCGAGCTTGGTCCGTGGTTTTCAAAAAAATCCGTGCCATGTCTTAAATCGGACAACTTCGTCGATCTTTAAATGGCTCTATCTCCTAAACTATTAGAGCTAGAGCGCTGAAATTTGCACACGGAATAATAAATATTTTTCACAAACTATATAACATATATGGATTCTACAGACACGCGTGTATTTCTAAATTCTTGTAGTGTAAGAAAAAGTCAAGTTTTTTATTTCCGGATGAGAAATCTGGCCTCCAGGAACCTTAAAATAAAAGCATTGTTTTTTCGCATTTTGCAAGCTCTGACAATTATTAATTCAAACGGCTCTATCTCGTAAACTATTACAGCTACAGCGCTGAAATTTGCACACGTAATATTATATATATTGGCCTTTAATCTGAGTCTTAAACGAAGTTTCTCCGAAAATCAGAACGAGCAGGAGATGGAAATATTCTACAGTTACTAGGAAGAAATTGACTCTAATGGCGATACTTTTGCGATTTTCTTAAAAACTAAGTTTCTAATCGAAATATGAATATCACCAGTAAATTTCCCATAAAATTTCGAGCTAGGTCCGTGGTTTTCAAAAAATTCCGTGCCATGTCTTAAATCGGACAACTTCGTCGATCTTTAAATGGCTCTATCTCCTAAACTATTAGAGCTAGAGCGCTGAAATTTGCACACGGAATAATAAATATTTTTCACAAACTATATAACATATATGGATTCTACAGACACGCGTGTATTTCTAAATTCTTGTAGTGTAAGAAAAAGTCAAGTTTTTTATTTCGGGATGAGAAATCTGGCCCCCAGGAACCTTAAAATAAAAGCATTGTTTTTTCGCATTTTGCAAGCTCTGACAATTATTAATTCAAACGGCTCTATCTCCTAAACTATTACAGCTACAGCGCTGAAATTTGCACACGTAATATTATATATATTGGCCTTTAATCTGAGTCTTAAACGAAGTTTCTCCGAAAATCAGAACGAGCATGAGATGGAAATATTCTACAGTTACTGGGAAGAAATTGACTGTAATGGCGATACTTTTGCGATTTTCTTAAAAACTAAGTTTCTAATCGAAAAATGAATATCACCAGTGAATTTCCCATAAAATTTCGAGCTTGGTCCGTGGTTTTCAAAAAAATCCGTGCCATGTCTTAAATAGGACAACTTCGTCGATCTTTAAATGGCTCTATCTCCTAAACTATTAGAGCTAGAGCGCTGAAATTTGCACACGGAATAATAAATATTTTTCACAAACTATATAACATATATGGATTCTACAGACACGCGTGTATTTCTAAATTCTTGTAGTGTAAGAAAAAGTCAAGTTTTTTATTTCCGGATGAGAAATCTGGCCTCCAGGAACCTTAAAATAAAAGCATTGTTTTTTCGCATTTTGCAAGCTCTCACAATTATTAATTCAAACGGCTCTATCTCCTAAACTATTACAGCTACAGCGCTGAAATTTGCACACGTAATATTATATATATTGGCCTTTAATCTGAGTCTTAAACGAAGTTTCTCCGAAAATCAGAACGAGCATGAGATGGAAATATTCTACAGTTACTAGGAAGAAATTGACTCTAATGGCGATACTTTTGCGATTTTCTTAAAAACTAAGTTTCTAATCGAGAAATGAATATCACCAGTGAATTTCCCATAAAATTTCGAGATTGGTCCGTGGTTTTCAAAAAAATCCGTGCCATGTCTTAAATCGGACAACTTCGTCGATCTTTAAATGGCTCTATCTCCTAAACTATTAGAGCTAGAGCGCTGAAATTTGCACACGGAATAATAAATATTTTTCACAAACTATATAACATATATGGATTCTACAGACACGCGTGTATTTCTAAATTCTTGTAGTGTAAGAAAAAGTCAAGTTTTTTATTTCCGGATGAGAAATCTGGCCTCCAGGAACCTTAAAATAAAAGCATTGTTTTTTCGCATTTTGCAAGCTCTGACAATTATTAATTCAAACGGCTCTATCTCCTAAACTATTACAGCTACAGCGCTGAAATTTGCACACGTAATATTATATATATTGGCCTTTAATCTGAGTCTTAAACGAAGTTTCTCCGAAAATCAGAACGAGCATGAGATGGAAATATTCTACAGTTACTAGGAAGAAATTGACTCTAATGGCGATACTTTTGCGATTTTCTTAAAAACTAAGTTTCTAATCGAGAAATGAATATCACCAGTGAATTTCCCATAAAATTTCGAGCTTGGTCCGTGGTTTTCAAAAAAATCCGTGCCATGTCTTAAATCGGACAACTTCGTCGATCTTTAAATGGCTCTATCTCCTAAACTATTAGAGCTAGAGCGCTGAAATTTGCACAAGGAATAATAAATATTTTTCACAAACTATATAACATATATGGATTCTACAGACACGCGTGTATTTCTAAATTCTTGTAGTGTAAGAAAAAGTCAAGTTTTTTATTTCCGGATGAAAAATCTGGCCCCCAGGAACCTTAAAATAAAAGCATTGTTTTTTCGCATTTTGCAAGCTCTGACAATTATGAATTCAAACGGCTCTATCTCCTAAATTATTACAGCTACAGCGCTGAAATTTGCACACGTAATATTATATATATTGGCCTTTAATCTGAGTCTTAAACGAAGTTTCTCCGAAAATCAGAACGAGCATGAGATGGAAATATTCTACAGTTCCTAGGAAGAAATTGACTCTAATGGCGATACTTTTGCGATTTTCTTAAAAACTAAGTTTCTAATCGAAAAATGAATATCACCAGTGAATTTCCCATAAAATTTCGAGCTTGGTCCGTGGTTTTCAAAAAAATCCGTGCCATGTCTTAAATCGGACAACTTCGTCGATCTTTAAATGGCTCTATCTCCTAAACTATTAGAGCTAGAGCGCTGAAATTTGCACACGGAATAATAAATATTTTTCACAAACTATATAACATATATGGATTCTACAGACACGCGTGTATTTCTAAATTCTTGTAGTGTAAGAAAAAGTCAAGTTTTTTATTTCCGGATGAGAAATCTGGCCTCGAGGAACCTTAAAATAAAAGCATTGTTTTTTCGCATTTTGCAAGCTCTGACAATTATTAATTCAAACGGCTCTATCTCGTAAACTATTACAGCTACAGCGCTGAAATTTGCACACGTAATATTATATATATTGGCCTTTAATCTGAGTCTTAAACGAAGTTTCTCCGAAAATCAGAACGAGCAGGAGATGGAAATATTCTACAGTTACTAGGAAGAAATTGACTCTAATGGCGATACTTTTGCGATTTTCTTAAAAACTAAGTTTCTAATCGAAATATGAATATCACCAGTAAATTTCCCATAAAATTTCGAGCTAGGTCCGTGGTTTTCAAAAAAATCCGTGCCATGTCTTAAATCGGACAACTTCGTCGATCTTTAAATGGCTCTATCTCCTAAACTATTAGAGCTAGAGCGCTGAAATTTGCACACGGAATAATAAATATTTTTCACAAACTATATAACATATATGGATTCTACAGACACGCGTGTATTTCTAAATTCTTGTAGTGTAAGAAAAAGTCAAGTTTTTTATTTCGGGATGAGAAATCTGGCCCCCAGGAACCTTAAAATAAAAGCATTGTTTTTTCGCATTTTGCAAGCTCTGACAATTATTAATTCAAACGGCTCTATCTCGTAAACTATTACAGCTACAGCGCTGAAATTTGCACACGTAATATTATATATATTGGCCTTTAATCTGAGTCTTAAACGAAGTTTCTCCGAAAATCAGAACGAGCAGGAGATGGAAATATTCTACAGTTACTAGGAAGAAATTGACTCTAATGGCGATACTTTTGCGATTTTCTTAAAAACTAAGTTTCTAATCGAAATATGAATATCACCAGTAAATTTCCCATAAAATTTCGAGCTAGGTCCGTGGTTTTCAAAAAATTCCGTGCCATGTCTTAAATAGGACAACTTCGTCGATCTTTAAATGGCTCTATCTCCTAAACTATTAGAGCTAGAGCGCTGAAATTTGCACACGGAATAATAAATATTTTTCACAAACTATATAACATATATGGATTCTACAGACACGCGTGTATTTCTAAATTCTTGTAGTGTAAGAAAAAGTCAAGTTTTTTATTTCCGGATGAGAAATCTGGCCTCCAGGAACCTTAAAATAAAAGCATTGTTTTTTCGCATTTTGCAAGCTCTGACAATTATTAATTCAAACGGCTCTATCTCCTAAACTATTACAGCTACAGCGCTGAAATTTGCACACGTAATATTATATATATTGGCCTTTAATCTGAGTCTTAAACGAAGTTTCTCCGAAAATCAGAACGAGCATGAGATGGAAATATTCTACAGTTACTAGGAAGAAATTGACTCTAATGGCGATACTTTTGCGATTTTCTTAAAAACTAAGTTTCTAATCGAGAAATGAATATCACCAGTGAATTTCCCATAAAATTTCGAGATTGGTCCGTGGTTTTCAAAAAAATCCGTGCCATGTCTTAAATCGGACAACTTCGTCGATCTTTAAATGGCTCTATCTCCTAAACTATTAGAGCTAGAGCGCTGAAATTTGCACACGGAATAATAAATATTTTTCACAAACTATATAACATATATGGATTCTACAGACACGCGTGTATTTCTAAATTCTTGTAGTGTAAGAAAAAGTCAAGTTTTTTATTTCCGGATGAGAAATCTGGCCTCCAGGAACCTTAAAATAAAAGCATTGTTTTTTCGCATTTTGCAAGCTCTGACAATTATTAATTCAAACGGCTCTATCTCCTAAACTATTACAGCTACAGCGCTGAAATTTGCACACGTAATATTATATATATTGGCCTTTAATCTGAGTCTTAAACGAAGTTTCTCCGAAAATCAGAACGAGCATGAGATGGAAATATTCTACAGTTACTAGGAAGAAATTGACTCTAATGGCGATACTTTTGCGATTTTCTTAAAAACTAAGTTTCTAATCGAGAAATGAATATCACCAGTGAATTTCCCATAAAATTTCGAGCTTGGTCCGTGGTTTTCAAAAAAATCCGTGCCATGTCTTAAATCGGACAACTTCGTCGATCTTTAAATGGCTCTATCTCCTAAACTATTAGAGCTAGAGCGCTGAAATTTGCACAAGGAATAATAAATATTTTTCACAAACTATATAACATATATGGATTCTACAGACACGCGTGTATTTCTAAATTCTTGTAGTGTAAGAAAAAGTCAAGTTTTTTATTTCCGGATGAAAAATCTGGCCCCCAGGAACCTTAAAATAAAAGCATTGTTTTTTCGCATTTTGCAAGCTCTGACAATTATGAATTCAAACGGCTCTATCTCCTAAATTATTACAGCTACAGCGCTGAAATTTGCACACGTAATATTATATATATTGGCCTTTAATCTGAGTCTTAAACGAAGTTTCTCCGAAAATCAGAACGAGCATGAGATGGAAATATTCTACAGTTCCTAGGAAGAAATTGACTCTAATGGCGATACTTTTGCGATTTTCTTAAAAACTAAGTTTCTAATCGAAAAATGAATATCACCAGTGAATTTCCCATAAAATTTCGAGCTTGGTCCGTGGTTTTCAAAAAAATCCGTGCCATGTCTTAAATCGGACAACTTCGTCGATCTTTAAATGGCTCTATCTCCTAAACTATTAGAGCTAGAGCGCTGAAATTTGCACACGGAATAATAAATATTTTTCACAAACTATATAACATATATGGATTCTACAGACACGCGTGTATTTCTAAATTCTTGTAGTGTAAGAAAAAGTCAAGTTTTTTATTTCCGGATGAGAAATCTGGCCTCGAGGAACCTTAAAATAAAAGCATTGTTTTTTCGCATTTTGCAAGCTCTGACAATTATTAATTCAAACGGCTCTATCTCGTAAACTATTACAGCTACAGCGCTGAAATTTGCACACCTAATATTATATATATTGGCCTTTAATCTGAGTCTTAAACGAAGTTTCTCCGAAAATCAGAACGAGCAGGAGATGGAAATATTCTACAGTTACTAGGAAGAAATTGACTCTAATGGCGATACTTTTGCGATTTTCTTAAAAACTAAGTTTCTAATCGAAATATGAATATCACCAGTAAATTTCCCATAAAATTTCGAGCTAGGTCCGTGGTTTTCAAAAAAATCCGTGCCATGTCTTAAATCGGACAACTTCGTCGATCTTTAAATGGCTCTATCTCCTAAACTATTAGAGCTAGAGCGCTGAAATTTGCACACGGAATAATAAATATTTTTCACAAACTATATAACATATATGGATTCTACAGACACGCGTGTATTTCTAAATTCTTGTAGTGTAAGAAAAAGTCAAGTTTTTTATTTCGGGATGAGAAATCTGGCCCCCAGGAACCTTAAAATAAAAGCATTGTTTTTTCGCATTTTGCAAGCTCTGACAATTATTAATTCAAACGGCTCTATCTCCTAAAGTATTACAGCTACAGCGCTGAAATTTGCACACGTAATATTATATATATTGGCCTTTAATCTGAGTCTTAAACGAAGTTTCTCCGAAAATCAGAACGAGCATGAGATGGAAATATTCTACAGTTACTAGGAAGAAATTGACTGTAATGGCGATACTTTTGCGATTTTCTTAAAAACTAAGTTTCTAATCGAAAAATGAATATCACCAGTGAATTTCCCATAAAATTTCGAGCTTGGTCCGTGGTTTTCAAAAAAATCCGTGCCATGTCTTAAATCGGACAAAATCGTCGATCTTTAAATGGCTCTATCTCCTAAACTATTAGAGCTAGAGCGCTGAAATTTCCACACGGAATAATAAATATTTTTCACAAACTATATAACATATATGGATTCTACAGACACGCGTGTATTTCTAAATTCTTGTAGTGTAAGAAAAAGTCAAGTTTTTTATTTCCGGATGAGAAATCTGGCCTCCAGGAACCTTAAAATAAAAGCATTGTTTTTTCGCATTTTGCAAGCTCTGACAATTATTAATTCAAACGGCTCTATCTCCTAAACTATTACAGCTACAGCGCTGAAATTTGCACACGTAAGATTATATATATTGGCCTTTAATCTGAGTCTTAAACGAAGTTTCTCCGAAAATCAGAACGAGCATGAGATGGAAATATTCTACAGTTCCTAGGAAGAAATTGACTCTAATGGCGATACTTTTGCGATTTTCTTAAAAACTAAGTTTCTAATCGAAAAATGAATATCACCAGTGAATTTCCCATAAAATTTCGAGCTTGGTCCGTGGTTTTCAAAAGAATCCGTGCCATGTCTTAAATCGGACAACTTCGTCGATCTTTAAATGGCTCTATCTCCTAAACTATTAGAGCTAGAGCGCTGAAATTTGCACACGGAATAATAAATATTTTTCACAAACTATATAACATATATGGATTCTACAGACACGCGTGTATTTCTAAATTCTTGTAGTGTAAGAAAAAGTCAAGTTTTTTATTTCCGGATGAGAAATCTGGCCTCGAGGAACCTTAAAATAAAAGCATTGTTTTTTCGCATTTTGCAAGCTCTGACAATTATTAATTCAAACGGCTCTATCTCGTAAACTATTACAGCTACAGCGCTGAATTTTGCACACGTAATATTATATATATTGGCCTTTAATCTGAGTCTTAAACGAAGTTTCTCCGAAAATCAGAACGAGCAGGAGATGGAAATATTCTACAGTTACTAGGAAGAAATTGACTCTAATGGCGATACTTTTGCGATTTTCTTAAAAACTAAGTTTCTAATCGAAATATGAATATCACCAGTAAATTTCCCATAAAATTTCGAGCTAGGTCCGTGGTTTTCAAAAAAATCCGTGCCATGTCTTAAATCGGACAACTTCGTCGATCTTTAAATGGCTCTATCTCCTAAACTATTAGAGCTAGAGCGCTGAAATTTGCACACGGAATAATAAATATTTTTCACAAACTATATAACATATATGGATTCTACAGACACGCGTGTATTTCTAAATTCTTGTAGTGTAAAAAAAAGTCAAGTTTTTTATTTCCGGATGAGAAATCTGGCCCCCAGGAACCTTAAAATAAAAGCATTGTTTTTTCGCATTTTGCAAGCTCTGACAATTATTAATTCAAACGGCTCTATCTCCTAAACTATTACAGCTACAGCGCTGAAATTTGCACACGTAATATTATATATATTGGCCTTTAATCTGAGTCTTAAACGAAGTTTCTCCGAAAATCAGAACGAGCATGAGATGGAAATATTCTACAGTTACTAGGAAGAAATTGACTGTAATGGCGATACTTTTGCGATTTTCTTAAAAACTAAGTTTCTAATCGAAAAATGAATATCACCAGTGAATTTCCCATAAAATTTCGAGCTTGGTCCGTGGTTTTCAAAAAAATCCGTGCCATGTCTTAAATCGGACAACTTCGTCGATCTTTAAATGGCTCTATCTCCTAAACTATTAGAGCTAGAGCGCTGAAATTTGCACACGGAATAATAAATATTTTTCACAAACTATATAACATATATGGATTCTACAGACACGCGTGTATTTCTAAATTCTTGTAGTGTAAAAAAAAGTCAAGTTTTTTATTTCCGGATGAGAAATCTGGCCCCCAGGAACCTTAAAATAAAAGCATTGTTTTTTCGCATTTTGCAAGCTCTGACAATTATTAATTCAAACGGCTCTATCTCCTAAACTATTACAGCTACAGCGCTGAAATTTGCACACGTAATATTATATATATTGGCCTTTAATCTGAGTCTTAAACGAAGTTTCTCCGAAAATCAGAACGAGCAGGAGATGGAAATATTCTACAGTTACTAGGAAGAAATTGACTCTAATGGCGATACTTTTGCGATTTTCTTAAAAACTAAGTTTCTAATCGAAATATGAATATCACCAGTAAATTTCCCATAAAATTTCGAGCTAGGTCCGTGGTTTTCAAAAAAATCCGTGCCATGTCTTAAATCGGACAACTTCGTCGATCTTTAAATGGCTCTATCTCCTAAACTATTAGAGCTAGAGCGCTGAAATTTGCACACGGAATAATAAATATTTTTCACAAACTATATAACATATATGGATTCTACAGACACGCGTGTATTTCTAAATTCTTGTAGTGTAAAAAAAAGTCAAGTTTTTTATTTCCGGATGAGAAATCTGGCCCCCAGGAACCTTAAAATAAAAGCATTGTTTTTTCGCATTTTGCAAGCTCTGACAATTATTAATTCAAACGGCTCTATCTCCTAAACTATTACAGCTACAGCGCTGAAATTTGCACACGTAATATTATATATATTGGCCTTTAATCTGAGTCTTAAACGAAGTTTCTCCGAAAATCAGAACGAGCATGAGATGGAAATATTCTACAGTTACTAGGAAGAAATTGACTGTAATGGCGATACTTTTGCGATTTTCTTAAAAACTAAGTTTCTAATCGAAAAATGAATATCACCAGTGAATTTCCCATAAAATTTCGAGCTTGGTCCGTGGTTTTCAAAAAAATCCGTGCCATGTCTTAAATCGGACAACTTCGTCGATCTTTAAATGGCTCTATCTCCTAAACTATTAGAGCTAGAGCGCTGAAATTTGCACACGGAATAATAAATATTTTTCACAAACTATATAACATATATCGATTCTACAGACACGCGTGTATTTCTAAATTCTTGTAGTGTAAGAAAAAGTCAAGTTTTTTATTTCCGGATGAGAAATCTGGCCCCCAGGAACCTTAAAATAAAAGCATTGTTTTTTCGCATTTTGCAAGCTCTGACAATTATTAATTCAAACAGCTCTATCTCCTAAACTATTACAGCTACAGCGCTGAAATTTGCACACGTAATATTATATATATTGGCCTTTAATCTGAGTCTTAAACGAAGTTTCTCCGAAAATCAGAACGAGCATGAGATGGAAATATTCTACAGTTACTAGGAAGAAATTGACTGTAATGGCGATACTTTTGCGATTTTCTTAATAACTAAGTTTCTAATCGAAAAATGAATATCACCAGTGAATTTCCCATAAAATTTCGAGCTTGGTCCGCGGTTTTCAAAAAAATCCGTGCCATGTCTTAAATCGGACAAATTCGTCGATCTTTAAATGGCTCTATCTCCTAAACTATTAGAGCTAGAGCGCTGAAATTTGCACACGGAATAATAAATATTTTTCACAAACTATATAACATATATGGATTCTACAGACACGCGTGTATTTCTAAATTCTTGTAGTGTAAGAAAAAGTCAAGTTTTTTATTTCCGTATGAGAAATCTGGCCTCCAGGAACCTTAAAATAAAAGCATTGTTTTTTCGCATTTTGCAAGCTCTGACAATTATTAATTCAAACGGCTCTATCTCCTAAACTATTACAGCTACAGCGCTGAAATTTGCACACGTAATATTATATATATTGGCCTTTAATCTGAGTTAAACGAAGTTTCTCCGAAAATCAGAACGAGCATGAGATGGAAATATTCTACAGTTACTAGGAAGAAATTGACTCTAATGGCGATACTTTTACGATTTTCTTAAAAACTAAGTTTCTAATCGAAAAATGAATATCACCAGTGAATTTCCCATAAAATTTCGAGCTTGGTCCGTGGTTTTCAAAAAAATCCGTGCCATGTCTTAAATCGGACAACTTCGTCGATTTTTAAATGGCTCTATCTCCTAAACTATTAGAGCTAGAGCGCTGAAATTTGCACACGGATGCAAATTTGCACGGATGCACAATTTGCATTCGTTCGCCGGGACGTAACTTTGTTCGCCGGGACGTAACTTTGTTCGCCGGGACGTAACTTTGTTGGCCGGGACGTAACTTCGTTCGCCGGGTCGTAACTTTGTTCGCCGGGACGTAACATCGTTCGCCGGGACGTAACTTTGTTCGCCGGGACGTAACTTTATTCGCCGGGACGTAACTTCGTTCGCCGGGACGTAACTTCGTTCGCCGGGACGTAACATCGTTCGCCGGGACGTAACTTTGTTCGCCGGGACGTAACTTTGTTCGCCGGGACGTAACTTTGTTCGCCGGGACGTAACTTTGTTCGCCGGGACGTAACTTCGTTCGCCGGGTCGTAACTTTGTTCGCCGGGACGTAACATCTTTCGCCAGGACGTAACTTTGTTCGCCGGGACGTAACTTTGTTCGCCGGGACGTAACATTGTTCGCCGGGACGTAACTTTGTTCGCCGGGACGTAACTTCGTTCGCCGGGACGTAACATCGTTCGCCGGGACGTAACTTCGTTCGCCGGGACGTAACTTTGTTCGCCGGGACGTAACTTCGTTCGCCGGGACGTAACATCGTTCGCCGGGACGTAACTTCGTTCGCCGGGACGTAACTTTGTTCGCCGGGACGTAACTTTGTTCGCCGGGACGTAACTTTGTTCGCCGGTCGTAACTTTGTTCGCCGGGACGTAACATCGTTCGCCGCGACGTAACTTTGTTCGCCGGGACGTAACTTTGTTCGCCGGGACGTAACTATGTTCGCCGGGACGTAACTTCGTTCGCCGGCTCGTAACTTTGTTCGCCGGGACGTAACTTTGTTCGCCGGGACGTAACTATGTTCGCCGGGACGTAACTTCGTTCGCCGGCTCGTAACTTTGTTCGCCGGGACCTAACTTTGTTCGCCGGGACGTAACTATGTTCGCCGGGACGTAACTTTGTTCGCCGGGACGTAACTTCGTTCGCCGGGACGTAACTTTGTTCGCCGGGACGTAACTTTGTTCGCCGGGACGTAACATCGTTCGCCGGGACGTAACTTCGTTCGCCGGGACGTAACATCGTTCGCCGGGACGTAACATCGTTCGCCGGGACGTAACTTCGTTCGCCGGGACGTAACTTTGTTCGCCGGGACGTATCTTTGTTCGCCGGGACGTAACTTTGTTCGCCGGGACGTAACTTCGTTCGCCGGGACGTAACTTTGTTCGCCGGGACGTAACATCGTTCGCCGGGACGTAACTTTTTTCGCCGGGACGTAACTTTGTTTGCCGGGACGTAACTTCGTTCGCCGGCTCGTAACTTTGTTCGCCGGGACGTAACTTTGTTCGCCGGGACGTAACTATGTTCACCGGGACGTAACTTTGTTCGCCGGGTCGTATTTTTGTTCGCCGGGACGTAACTTTGTACGCCGGGACGTAACTTTGTTCGCCGGGACGTAACTTTGTTCGCCGGGACGTAACTTTGTTCGCCGGGACGTAACTTCGTTCGCCGGGACGTAACTTGGTTCGCCGGGACGTAACTTCGTTCGCCGAAACGTAACTTTGTTCGCCGAGACGTAACTTTGTTCGCCGAGACGTAACTTTGTTCGCCGGGACGTAACTTCGTTCGCCGGGACGTAACTTCGTTCGCCGGGACGTAACTTCGTTCGCCGGGACGTAACTTCGTTCGCCGGGACGTAACATCGTTCGCCGGGTCGTATTTTTGTTCGCCGGGACGTAACTTTGTACGCCGGGACGTAACTTTGTTCGCCGGGACGTAACTTTGTTCGCCGGGACGTAACTTTGTTCGCCGGGACGTAACTTCGTTCGCCGGGTCGTAACTTTGTTCGCCGGGACGTAACATCGTTCGCCGGGACGTAACTTTGTTCGCCGGGACGTAACTTTGTTCGCCGGGACGTAACTTTGTTCGCCGGGACGTAACTTTGTTCGCCGGGACGTAACTTTGTTCGCCGGGACGTAACTTTGTTGGCCGGGACGTAACTTCGTTCGCCGGGTCGTAACTTTGTTCGCCGGGACGTAACATCGTTCGCCGGGACGTAACTTTGTTCGCCGGGACGTAACTTTGTTCGCCGGGACGTAACTTCGTTCGCCGGGACGTAACTTCGTTCGCGGGGACGTAACTTCGTTCGCCGGGACGTAACTTTGTTCGCCGGGACGTAACTTTGTTCGCCGGGACGTAACTTTGTTCGCCGGGACGTAACTCCGTTCGCCGGGTCGTAACTTTGTTCGCCGGGACGTAACATCGTTCGCCGGGACGTAACTTTGTTCGCCGGGACGTAACTTTGTTCGCCGGGACGTAACATTGTTCGCCGGGACGTAACTTCGTTCGCCGGGACGTAACTTCGTTCGCCGGGACGTAACATCGTTCGCCGGGACGTAACTTCGTTCGCCGGGACGTAACTTTGTTCGCCGGGACGTAACTTTGTTCGCCGGGACGTAACTTTGTTCGCCGGGACGTAACTTTGTTCGCCGGGACGTAACTTCGTTCGCCGTGTCGTAACTTTGTTCGCAGGGACGTAACATCGTTCGCCGGGACGTAACTTTGTTCGCCGGGACGTAACTTTGTTCGCCGGGACGTAACTTTGTTCGCCGGGACGTAACTTCGTTCGCCGGCTCGTAACTTTGTTCGCCGGGACGTAACTTTGTTCGCCGGGACGTAACTATGTTCGCCGGGACGTAACTTCGTTCGCCGGCTTGTAACTTTGTTCGCCGGGACGAAACTTCGTTCGCCGGGTCGTAACTTTGTTCGCCGGGACGTAACATCGTTCGCCGGGACGTAACTTTGTTCGCCGGGACGTAACTTTGTTCGCCGGGACGTAACTTTGTTCGCCGGGACGTAACTTCGTTCGCCGGGACGTAACTTTGTTCGCCGGGACGTAACTTCGTTCGCCGGGTCGTAACTTTGTTCGCCGGGACGTAACATCGTTCGCCGGGACGTAACTTCGTTCGCCGGGACGTAACTTTGTTCGCCGGGACGTAACATCGTTCGACGGGACGTTTCTTCGTTCGCCGGGACGTAACATCGTTCGCTGGGACGTAACATCGTTCGCCGGGACGTAACTTCGTTCGCCGGGACGTAACTTTGTTCGCCGGGACGTAACTTTGTTCGCCGGGACGTAACTTTGTTCGCCGGGACGTAACTTTGTTCGCCGGGACGTAACTTCGTTCGCCGGGTCGTAACATTGTTCGCCGGGACGTAACATCTTTCGACGGGACGTAACTTTGTTCGCCGGGACGTAACTTTGTTCGCCGGGACGTAACTTTGTTCGCCGGGACGTAACTTCGTTCGCCGGCTCGTAACTTTGTTCGCCGGGACGTAACTTTGTTCGCCGGGACGTAACTATGTTCGCCGGGACGTAACTTTGTTCGCCGGGTCGTAACTTCGTTCGCCGGGACGTAACTTTGTCGCCGGGACGTAACTTTGTTCGCCGGTACGTAACATCGTTCGCCGGGACGTAACTTCGTTCGCCGGGACGTAACATCGTTCGCCGGGACGTAACATCGTTCGCCGGGACGTAACTTCGTTCGCCGGGACGTAACTTTGTTCGCCGGGACGTAACTTTGTTCGCCGGGACGTAACTTTGTTCGCCGGGACGTAACTTTGTTCGCCGGGACTTAACTTCGTTCGCCGGGTCGTAACTTTGTTCGCCGGGACGTAACATCGTTCGCCGGGACGTAACTTTGTTCGCCGGGACGTAACTTTGTTCGCCGGGACGTAACTATGTTCGCCGGGACGTAACTTTGTTCGCCGGGACGTAACTTCGTTCGCCGGGACGTAACTTTGTTCGCCGGGACGTAACTTTGTTCGCCGGGACGTAACATCGTTCGCCGGGACGTAACTTCGTTCGCCGGGACGTAACATCGTTCGCCGGGACGTAACATCGTTCGCCGGGACGTAACTTCGTTCGCCGGGACGTAACTTTGTTCGCCGGGACGTAACTTTGTTCGCCGGGACGTAACTTTGTTCGCCGGGACGTAACTTCGTTCGCCGGGACGTAACTTTGTTCGCCGGGACGTAACATCGTTCGCCGGGACGTAACTTTTTTCGCCGGGACGTAACTTTGTTTGCCGGGACGTAACTTCGTTCGCCGGCTCGTAACTTTGTTCGCCGGGACGTAACTTTGTTCGCCGGGACGTAACTATGTTCACCGGGACGTAACTTTGTTCGCCGGGTCGTATTTTTGTTCGCCGGGACGTAACTTTGTACGCCGGGACGTAACTTTGTTCGCCGGGACGTAACTTTGTTCGCCGGGACGTAACTTTGTTCGCCGGGACGTAACTTCGTTCGCCGGGACGTAACTTGGTTCGCCGGGACGTAACTTCGTTCGCCGAAACGTAACTTTGTTCGCCGAGACGTAACTTTGTTCGCCGAGACGTAACTTTGTTCGCCGGGACGTAACTTCGTTCGCCGGGACGTAACTTCGTTCGCCGGGACGTAACTTCGTTCGCCGGGACGTAACTTCGTTCGCCGGGACGTAACTTCGTTCGCCGGGTCGTATTTTTGTTCGCCGGGACGTAACTTTGTACGCCGGGACGTAACTTTGTTCGCCGGGACGTAACTTTGTTCGCCGGGACGTAACTTTGTTCGCCGGGACGTAACTTCGTTCGCCGGGTCGTAACTTTGTTCGCCGGGACGTAACATCGTTCGCCGGGACGTAACTTTGTTCGCCGGGACGTAACTTTGTTCGCCGGGACGTAACTTTGTTCGCCGGGACGTAACTTTGTTCGCCGGGACGTAACTTTGTTCGCCGGGACGTAACTTTGTTGGCCGGGACGTAACTTCGTTCGCCGGGTCGTAACTTTGTTCGCCGGGACGTAACATCGTTCGCCGGGACGTAACTTTGTTCGCCGGGACGTAACTTTGTTCGCCGGGACGTAACTTCGTTCGCCGGGACGTAACTTCGTTCGCCGGGACGTAACTTCGTTCGCCGGGACGTAACTTTGTTCGCCGGGACGTAACTTTGTTCGCCGGGACGTAACTTTGTTCGCCGGGACGTAACTCCGTTCGCCGGGTCGTAACTTTGTTCGCCGGGACGTAACATCGTTCGCCGGGACGTAACTTTGTTCGCCGGGACGTAACTTTGTTCGCCGGGACGTAACATTGTTCGCCGGGACGTAACTTCGTTCGCCGGGACGTAACTTCGTTCGCCGGGACGTAACATCGTTCGCCGGGACGTAACTTCGTTCGCCGGGACGTAACTTTGTTCGCCGGGACGTAACTTTGTTCGCCGGGACGTAACTTTGTTCGCCGGGACGTAACTTTGTCGCCGGGACGTAACTTCGTTCGCCGTGTCGTAACTTTGTTCGCAGGGACGTAACATCGTTCGCCGGGACGTAACTTTGTTCGCCGGGACGTAACTTTGTTCGCCGGGACGTAACTTTGTTCGCCGGGACGTAACTTCGTTCGCCGGCTCGTAACTTTGTTCGCCGGGACGTAACTTTGTTCGCCGGGACGTAACTATGTTCGCCGGGACGTAACTTCGTTCGCCGGCTTGTAACTTTGTTCGCCGGGACGTAACTTCGTTCGCCGGGTCGTAACTTTGTTCGCCGGGACGTAACATCGTTCGCCGGGACGTAACTTTGTTCGCCGGGACGTAACTTTGTTCGCCGGGACGTAACTTTGTTCGCCGGGACGTAACTTCGTTCGCCGGGACGTAACTTTGTTCGCCGGGACGTAACTTCGTTCGCCGGGTCGTAACTTTGTTCGCCGGGACGTAACATCGTTCGCCGGGACGTAACTTCGTTCGCCGGGACGTAACTTTGTTCGCCGGGACGTAACATCGTTCGACGGGACGTTACTTCGTTCGCCGGGACGTAACATCGTTCGCTGGGACGTAACATCGTTCGCCGGGACGTAACTTCGTTCGCCGGGACGTAACTTTGTTCGCCGGGACGTAACTTTGTTCGCCGGGACGTAACTTTGTTCGCCGGGACGTAACTTTGTTCGCCGGGACGTAACTTCGTTCGCCGGGTCGTAACATTGTTCGCCGGGACGTAACATCTTTCGACGGGACGTAACTTTGTTCGCCGGGACGTAACTTTGTTCGCCGGGACGTAACTTTGTTCGCCGGGACGTAACTTCGTTCGCCGGCTCGTAACTTTGTTCGCCGGGACGTAACTTTGTTCGCCGGGACGTAACTATGTTCGCCGGGACGTAACTTCGTTCGCCGGCTCGTAACTTTGTTCGCCGGGACGTAACTTTGTTCGCCGGGACGTAACTATGTTCGCCGGGACGTAACTTTGTTCGCCGGGACGTAACTTCGTTCGCCGGGACGTAACTTTGTTCGCCGGGACGTAACTTTGTTCGCCGGTACGTAACATCGTTCGCCGGGACGTAACTTCGTTCGCCGGGACGTAACATCGTTCGCCGGGACGTAACATCGTTCGCCGGGACGTAACTTCGTTCGCCGGGACGTAACTTTGTTCGCCGGGACGTAACTTTGTTCGCCGGGACGTAACTTTGTTCGCCGGGACGTAACTTTGTTCGCCGGGACTTAACTTCGTTCGCCGGGTCGTAACTTTGTTCGCCGGGACGTAACATCGTTCGCCGGGACGTAACTTTGTTCGCCGGGACGTAACTTTGTTCGCCGGGACGTAACTTTGTTCGCCGGGACGTAACTTCGTTCGCCGGCTCGTAACTTTGTTCGCCGGGACGTAAATTTGTTCGCCGGGACGTAACTATGTTCGCCGGGACGTAACTTCGTTCGCCGGCTTGTAACATTGTTCGCCGGGACGTAACTTCGTTCGCCGGGTCGTAACTTTGTTCGCCGGGACGTAACATCGTTCGCCGGGACGTAACTTTGTTCGCCGGGACGTAACTTTGTTCGCCGGGACGTAACTTTGTTCGCCGGGACGTAACTTTGTTCGCAGGGACGTAACTTCGTTCGCCGGGACGTAACTTCGTTCGCCGGGACGTAACATCGTTCGCCGGGACGTAACTTCGTTCGCCGGGACGTAACTTTGTTCGCCGGGACGTAACTTTGTTCGCCGGGACGTAACTTTGTTCGCCGGGACGTAACTTCGTTTGCCGGCTCGTAACTTTGTTCGCCGGGACGTAACTTCGTTCGCCGGGACGTAACTTTGTTCGCCGGGACGTAACTTTGTTCGCCGGGACGTAACTTTGTTGGCCGGGACGTAACTTCGTTCGCCGGGTCGTAACTTTGTTCGCCGGGACGTAACATCGTTCGCCGGGACGTAACTTTGTTCGCCGGGACGTAACTTTGTTCGCCGGGACGTAACTTCGTTCGCCGGAACGTAACTTCGTTCGCCGGGACGTAACATCGTTCGCCGGGACGTAACTTTGTTCGCCGGGACGTAACTTTGTTCGCCGGGACGTAACTTTGTTCGCCGGGACGTAACTTTGTTCGCCGGGACGTAACTTCGTTCGCCGGGTCGTAACTTTATTCGCCGGGACGTAACATCGTTCGCCGGGACGTAACTTTGTTCGCCGGGACGTAACATTGTTCGCCGGGACGTAACATTGTTCGCCGGGACGTAACTTCGTTCGCCGGGACGTAACTTCGTTCGCCGGGACGTAACATCGTTCGCCGGGACGTAACTTCGTTCGCCGGGACGTAACTTTGTTCGCCGGGACGTAACTTTGTTCGCCGGGACGTAACTTTGTTCGCCGGGACGTAACTATGTTCGCCGGGACGTAACTTCGTTCGCCAGCTCGTAACTTTGTTCGCCGGGACGTAACTTTGTTCGCCGGGACGTAACTATGTTCGCCGGGACGTAACTTCGTTCGCCGAGACGTAACTTCGTTCGCCGGGACGTAACTTTGTTCGCCGTGACGTAACATTGTTCGCCGGGACGTAACATCGTTCGCCGGGACGTAACTTCGTTCGCCGGGACGTAACATCGTTCGCCGGGACGTAACATCGTTCGCCGGGACGTAACTTCGTTCGCCGGGACGTAACTTTGTTCGCCGGGACGTAACTTTGTTCGCCGGGACGTAACTTTGTTCGCCGGGACGTAACTTTGTTCGCCGGGACGTAACTTTGTTCGCCGGGACGTAACTTTGTTCGCCGGGACGTAACTTTGTTCGCCTGGACGTAACTTTGTTCGCCGGGACGTAACTTCGTTCGCCGGGACGTAACATCGTTCGCCGGGACGTAACTTCGTTCGCCGGGACGTAACTTTGTTCGCCGGGACGTAACTTTGTTCGCCGGGACGTAACTTTGTTCGCCGGGACGTAACTTTGTTGGCCGGGACGTAACTTCGTTCGCCGGGTCGTAACTTTGTTCGCCGGGGCGTAACATCGTTCGCCGGGACGTAACTTTGTTCGCCGGGACGTAACTTTGTTCGCCGGGACGTAACTTCGTTCGCCGGGACGTAACTTCGTTCGCCGGGACGTAACTTCGTTCGCCGGGACGTAACGTTGTTCGCCGGGACGTAACTTTGTTCGCCGGGACGTAACTTTGTTCGCCGGGACGTAACTTTGTTCGCCGGGACGTAACTTCGTTCGCCGGGTCGTAACTTTGTTCGCCGGGACGTAACATCGTTCGCCGGGACGTAACTTTGTTCGCCGGGACGTAACTTTGTTCGCCGGGACGTAACATTGTTCGCCGGGACGTAACTTCGTTCGCCGGGACGTAACTTCGTTCGCCGGGACGTAACATCGTTCGCCGGGACGTAACTTCGTTCGCCGGGACGTAACTTTGTTCGCCGGGACGTAACTTTGTTCGCCGGGACGTAACTTTGTTCGCCGGGACGTAACTTTGTTCGCCGGGACGTAACTTCGTTCGCCGGGTCGTAACTTTGTTCGCCGGAACGTAACATCGTTCGCCGGGACGTAACTTTGTTCGCCGGGACGTAACTTTGTTCGCCGGGACGTAACTTTGTTCGCCGGGACGTAACTTCGTTCGCCGGCTCGTAACTTTGTTCGCCGGGACGTAACTTTGTTCGCCGGGACGTAACTATGTTCGCCGGGACGTAACTTCGTTCGCCGGCTTGTAACTTTGTTCGCCGGGACGTAACATCGTTCGCCGGGTCGTAACTTTGTTCGCCGGGACGTAACATCGTTCGCCGGGACGTAACGTTGTTCGCCGGGACGTAACTTTGTTCGCCGGGACTTAACTTTGTTCGCCGGGACGTAACTTTGTTCGCCGGGACGTAACTTCGTTCGCCGGGTCGTAACTTTGTTCGCCGGGACGTAACATCGTTCGCCGGGACGTAACTTTGTTCGCCGGGACGTAACTTTGTTCGCCGGGACGTAACATTGTTCGCCGGGACGTAACTTCGTTCGCCGGGACGTAACTTCGTTCGCCGGGACGTAACATCGTTCGCCGGGACGTAACTTCGTTCGCCGGGACGTAACTTTGTTCGCCGGGACGTAACTTTGTTCGCCGGGACGTAACTTTGTTCGCCGGGACGTAACTTTGTTCGCCGGGACGTAACTTCGTTCGCCGGGTCGTAACTTTGTTCGCCGGGACGTAACATCGTTCGCCGGGACGTAACTTTGTTCGCCGGGACGTAACTTTGTTCGCCGGGACGTAACTTTGTTCGCCGGGACGTAACTTCGTTCGCCGGCTCGTAACTTTGTTCGCCGGGACGTAACTTTGTTCGCCGGGACGTAACTATGTTCGCCGGGACGTAACTTCGTTCGCCGGCTTGTAACTCTGTTCGCCGGGACGTAACATCGTTCGCCGGGTCGTAACTTTGTTCGCCGGGACGTAACATCGTTCGCCGGGACGTAACTTTGTTCGCCAGGACGTAACTGTGTTCGCCGGGACGTAACTTTGTTCGCCGGGACGTAACTTCGTTCGCCGGGACGTAACTTCGTTCGCCGGGACGTAACATCGTTCGCCGGGACGTAACTTTGTTCGCCGGGACGTAACTTTGTTCGCCGGGACGTAACTTTGTTCGCCGGGACGTAACTTTGTTGGCCAGGACGTAACTTCGTTCGCCGGGTCATAACTTTGTTCGCCGGGACGTAACATCGTTCGCCGGGACGTAACTTTGTTCGCCGGGACGTAACTTTGTTCGCCGGGACGTAACTTCGTTCGCCGGGACGTAACTTCGTTCGCCGGGACGTAACATCGTTCGCCGGGACGTAACTTTGTTCGCCGGGACGTAACTTTGTTCGCCGGGACGTAACTTTGTTCGCCGGGACGTAACTTTGTTCGCCGGGACGTAACTTCATTCGCCGGGTCGTAACATTGTTCGCCGGGACGTAACATCGTTCGCCGGGACGTAACTTTGTTCGCCGGGACGTAACTTTGTTCGCCGGGACGTAACATTGTTCGCCGGGACGTAACTTCGTTCGCCGGGCGTAACTTCGTTCGCCGGGACGTAACATCGTTCGCCGGGACGTAACTTCGTTCGCCGGGACGTAACTTTGTTCGCCGGGACGTAACTTTGTTCGCCGGGACGTAACTTTGTTCGCCGGGACGTAACTTTGTTCGCCGGGACGTAACTTCGGTGGCCGGGTCGTAACTTTGTTCGCCGGGACGTAACATCGTTCGCCGGGACGTAACTTTGTTCGCCGGGACGTAACTTTGTTCGCCGGGACGTAACTTTGTTCGTCGGGACGTAACTTCGTTCGCCGGCTCGTAACTTTGTTCGCCGGGACGTAACTTTGTTCGCCGGGACGTAACTATGTTTGCCGGGACGTAACTTCGTTCGCCGGCTTGTAACTTTGTTCGCCGGGACGTAACTTCGTTCGCCGGGTCGTAACTTTGTTCGCCGGGACGTAACATCGTTCGCCGGGACGTAACTTTGTTCGCCGGGACGTATCTTTGTTCGCCGGGACGTAACTTTGTTCGCCGGGACGTAACTTCGTTCGCCGGCTCGTAACTTTGTTCGCCGGGACGTAACTTTTTTCGCCGGGACGTAACTATGTTCGCCGGGACGTAACTTCGTTCGCCGGCTCGTAACTTTGTTCGCCGGGACGTAACTTTGTTCGTTGGGACGTAACTATGTTCGCTGGGACGTAACTTTGTTCGCCGGGACGTAACTTCGTTTGCCGGGACGTAACTTTGTTCGCCGGGACGTAACTTTGTTCGCCGGGACGTAACTTCGTTTGCCGGCTCGTAACTTTGTTCGCCGGGACGTAACTTCGTTCGCCGGGTCGTAACTTTGTTCGCCGGGACGTAACATCGTTCGCCGGGACGTAACTTTGTTCGCCGGGACGTATCTTTGTTCGCCGGGACGTAACTTTGTTCGCCGGGACGTAACTTCGTTCGCCGGCTCGTAACTTTGTTCGCCGGGACGTAACTTTGTTCGCCGGGACGTAACTATGTTCGCCGGGACGTAACTTCGTTCGCCGGCTCGTAACTTTGTTCGCCGGGACGTAACTTTGTTCGTTGGGACGTAACTATGTTCGCTGGGACGTAACTTTGTTCGCCGGGACGTAACTTCGTTTGCCGGGACGTAACTTTGTTCGCCGGGACGTAACTTTGTTCGCCGGGACGTAACTTTGTTCGCCGGGACGTAACTTCTTTCGCCGGGACGTAACATCGTTCGCCGGGACGTAACTTCATTCGCCGGGACGTAACTTCATTCGCCGGGACGTAACTTTGTTCGCCGGGACGTAACTTCGTTCGCCGGGACGTAACTTCGTTCGCCGGGACGTAACTTCGTTCGCCGGGACGTAACATCGTTCGCCGGGACGTAACTTTGTTCGCCGGGACGTAACTTTGTTCGTCGGGACGTAACTGCGTTCGCCGGCTCGTAACTTTGTTCGCCGGGACGTAACTTTGTTCGCCGGGACGTAGCTATGTTCGCCGGGACGTAACTTCGTTCGCCGGGACGTAACTTTGTTCGCCGGGATGTAACTTTGTTCGCCGGGACGTAACTTTGTTCGCCGGGACGTAACTTCGTTCGCCGGGACGTAACTTCGTTTGCCGGGACGTAACATCGTTCGCCGGGACGTAACTTCGTTCGCAGGGACGTAACTTTGTTCGCCGGGACGTAACTTTGTTCGCCGGGACGGAACTTCCTTCGTTGGCTCGTAACTTTGTTCGCCGGGACGTAACTTTGTTCGCCGGGAGGTAACTATGTTCGCCGTGACGTAACTTCGTTCGCCGGGTCGTAACTTCGTTCGCCGGGACGTAACATCGTTCGCCGGGACGTATCATCGTTCGCCGGGACGTAACTTCGTTCGCCGGGACGTAACTTTGTTCGCCGGGACGTAACTTTTTTCGCCGGGACGTAACTTTGTTCGCCGGGACGTAACTTCGTTCGCCGGGTCGTAACTTTGTTCGCCGGGACGTAACATCGTTCGCCGGGACGTAACATCGTTCGCCGGGACGTAACTTCGTTCGCCGGGACGTAACATCGTTCGCCGTGACGTAACATCGTTCGCCGGGACGTAACTTCGTTCGCCGGGACGTAACTTTGTTCGCCGGGACGTAACTTAGTTCGCCGGGACGTAACTTTGTTCGCCGGGACGTAACTTCGTTCGCCGGGACGTAACTTCGTTCGCCGGGACGTAACATCGTTCGCTGGGACGTAACTTCGTTCGCCGGGACGTAACTTTGTTCGCCGGGACGTAACTTTGTTCGCCAAGACGTAACTTTGTTCGCCGGGACGTAACTTTGTTCGCCGGGACGTAACTTCGTTCGCCGGGTCGTAACTTTGTTCGCCGGGACGTAACATCGTTCGCCGGGACGTAACTTTGTTCGCCGGGACGTAACTTTGTTCGCCGGGACGTAACTTTGTTCGCCGGGACGTAACTTCGTTCGCCGGGACGTAACTTCGTTCGCCGGGACGTAACATCGTTCGCCGGGACGTACCTTCGTTCGCCGGGACGTAACTTTGTTCGCCGGGACGTAACATCGTTCGCCGGGACGTAACTTCGTTCGCCGGGACGTAACTTTGTTCGCCGGGACGTAACATCGTTCGCCGGGACGTAACTTCGTTCGCCGGGACGTAACATCGTTCGCCGGGACGTAACATCGTTCGCCGAGTCGTAACTTCGTTCGCCGGGACGTAACTTTGTTCGCCGGGACGTAACTTTGTTCGCCGGGACGTAACTTTGTTCGCCGGGACGTAACTTCGTTCGCCGGGACGTAACTTCGTTCGCCGAGACGTAACATCGTTCGCCGAGACGTAACTTCGTTCGCCGGGACGTAACTTTGTTCGCCGGGACGTAACTTTGTTCGCCGGGACGTAACTTTGTTCGCCGGGACGTTACTTTGTTCGCCGGGACGTAACTTCGTTCGCCGGGTCGTAACTTTGTTCGCCGGGACGTAACATCTTTCGCCGGGACGTAACTTTGTTCGCCGGGACGTAACTTTGTTCGCCGGGACGTAACTTTGTTCGCCGGGACGTAACTTCGTTCGCCGGGACGTAACTTCGTTCGCCGGGACGTAACATCGTTCGCCGGGACGTAACTTCGTTCGCCGGGACGTAACTTTGTTCGCCGGGACGTAACTTTGTTCGCCGGGACGTAACTTTGTTCGCCGGGACGTAACTTTGTTCGCCGGGACGTAACTTCGTTCGCCGGGTCGTAACTTTGTTCGCCTGGACGTAACATCGTTCGCCGGGACGTAACTTTGTTCGCCGGGACGTAACTTTGTTCGCCGGCACGTAACTTTGTTCGCCGGGACCTAACTTCGTTCGCCGGCTCGTAACTTTGTTCGCCGGGACGTAACTTTGTTCGCCGGGACGTAACTATGTTCGCCGGGACGTAACTTCGTTCGCCGGCTCGTAACTTTGTTCGCCGGGACGTAACTTTTTTTTCGCCGGGACGTAACTTCGTTCGCCGGGACGTAACTTTGTTCGCCGGGACGTAACTTTGTTCGCCGGGACGTAACTTTGTTCGCCGGGAAGTAAGTTTGTTCGCCGGGACGTAACTTCGTTCGCCGGGTCGTAACTTTGTTCGCCGGGACGTAACATCGTTCGCCGGGACGTAACTTCGTTCGCCGGGACGTAACTTTGTTCGCCGGGACGTAACATCGTTCGCCGGGACGTTACTTCTTTCGCCGGGACGTAACATCGTTCGCCGGGACGTAACATCGTTCGCCGGGACGTAACTTTGTTCGCCGGGACGTAACTTTGTTCGCCGGGACGTAACTTTTTTCGCCGGGACGTAACTTTGTTCGCCGGGACGTAACATCGTTCGCCGGGACGTAACTTCGTTCGCCGGGTCGTAACATCGTTCGCCGGGACGTAACATCGTTCGCCGGGACGTAACTTTGTTCGCCGAGACGTAACTTTGTTCGCCGGGATGTGACTTCGTTCGCCGGCTCGTAACTTTGTTCGCCGGGACGTAACTTTGTTCTCCGGGACGGAACTATGTTCGCCGGGACGTAACTTCAATCGCCGGGTCGTAACTTTGTCGCTGGGACGTAACTTTGTTCGCCGGGACGTAACTTTGTTCGCCGGGACGTAACTTTGTTCGCCGGGACGTAACTTTGTTCACCGGGACGTAACTTCGTACGCCGGCTCGTAACTTTGTTCGCCGGGACGTACCTTTGTTCGCCGGGACGTAACTAAGTTCGCCGGGACGTAACTTTTTCGCCGGGACGTAACTTCGTTCGCCGGGACGTAACTTTGTTCGCCGGGACGTAACTTTGTTCGCCGGGACGTAACTTCGTTCGCCGGGTCGTAACTTTGTTCGCCGGGACGTAACATCGTTCGCCGGGACGTAACTTCGTTCGCCGGGACGTAACTTTGTTCGCCGGGACGTAACTTTGTTTGCCGGGACGTAACTTCGTTCGCCGGGTCGTAACTTTGTTCGCCGGGACGTAACATCGTTCGCCGGGACGTAACATCGTTCGCCGGGACGTAACTTCGTTCGCCGGGACGTAACATCGTTCGCCGGGACGTAACATTGTTCGCCGGGACGTAACTTCGTTCGCCGGGACGTAACTTTGTTCGCCGGGACGTAACTATGTTCGCCGGGACTTAACTTTGTTCGCCGGGACGTAACATCGTTCGCCGGGACGTAACTTCGTTCGCCGGGACGTAACATCGTTCGCCGGGACGTAACTTCGTTCGCCGGGACGTAACTTTGTTCGCCGGGACGTAACTATGTTCGCCGGGACGTAACTTTGTTCGCCGGGACGTAACTTTGTTCGCCGGGACGTAACTTCGTTCGCCGGGACGTAACATCGTTCGCCGGGACGTAACTTCGTTCGCCGGGTCGTAACTTTGTTCGCCGGGACGTAACATCGTTCGCCGGGACGTAACATCGTTCGCCGGGACGTAACTTCGTTCGCCGGGACGTAACATCGTTCGCCGGGACGTAACATCGTTCGCCGGGACGTAACTTCGTTCGCCGGGACGTAACTTTGTTCGCCGGGACGTAACTTTGTTCGCCGGGACGTAACTTTGTTCGCCGGGACGTAACTTCGTTCGCCGGGACGTAACTTCTTTCGCCGGGACGTAACATCGTTCGCTGGGACGTAACTTCGTTCGCCGGGACGTAACTTTGTTCGCCGGGACGTAACTTTGATCGCCGGGTCGTAACATTGTTCGCCGGGACGTAACTTTGTTCGCCGGGACGTAACTTCGTTCGCCGGGTCGTAACTTTGTTCGCCGGGACGTAACATCATTCGCCGGGACGTAACTTTGTTCGCCGGGACGTAACTTTGTTCGCCGGGACGTAACTTTGTTCGCCGGGACGTAACTTCGTTCGCCGGGACGTAACTTCGTTCGCCGGGACGTAACATCGTTCGCCGGGACTTAACTTCGTTCGCCGGGACGTAACTTTGTTCGCCGGGACGTAACTTTGTTCGCCGGGACGTAACTTTGTTCGCCGGGACGTAACTTCGTTCGCCGGGTCGTAACTTTGTTCGCCGGGACGTAACATCGTTCGCCGGGACGTAACATCGTTCGCCGGGACGTAACTTCGTTCGCCGGGACGTAACATCGTTCGCCGGGACGTAACATCGTTCGCCGGGACGTAACTTCGTTCGCCGGGACGTAACTTTGTTCGCCGGGACGTAACTTTGTTCGCCGGGACGTAACTTTGTTCGCCGGGACGTAACTTCGTTCGCCGGGACGTACCTTCGTTCGCCGGTACGTAACATCGTTCGCCGGGACGTAACTTCGTTCGCCGGGACGTAACTTTGTTCGCATGGACGTAACATTGTTCGCCGAGACGTAACTTTGTTCGCCGGGACGTAACTTTGTTCGCCGGGACGTAATTTCGTTCGCCGGGTCGTAACTTTGTTCGCCGGGACGTAACATCGTTCGCCGGGACGTAACTTTGTTCGCCGGGACGTAACTTTGTTCGCCGGGACGTAACTTTGTTCGCCGGGACGTAACTTCGTTCGCCGTGACGTAACTTCGTTCGCCGGGTCGTAACTTTGTTCGCCGGGACGTAACATCGTTCGCCGGGACGTAACTTTGTTCGCCGGGACGTAACTTTGTTCGCCGGGACGTAACTTTGTTCGCCGGGACGTAACTTCGTTCGCCGGCTCGTAACTTTGTTCGCCGGGACGTAACTTCGTTCGCCGGGTCGTAACTTTGTTCGCCGGGACGTAACATCGTTCGCCGGGACGTAACTTTGTTCGCCGGGACGTAACTTTGTTCGCCGGGACGTAACTTTGGTCGCCAGTACGTAATTTCGTTCGCCGGCTCGTAACTTTGTTCGCCGGGACGTAACTTTGTTCGCCGGGACGTAACTATGTTCGCCGGGATGTAACTTCGTTCGCCGGCTCGTAACTTTGTTCGCCGGGACGTAACTATGTTCGCCGGGACGTAACTTTGTTCGCCGGGACCTAACTTCGTTCGCCGAGGCGTAACTTTGTTCGCCGGGACGTAACTTTGTTCGCCGGGACGTAACTTTGTTCGCCGGGACGTAACTTCGTTCGCCGGGACGTAACTTCGTTCGCCGTGTCGTAACTTTTTTCGCCGGGACGTAACATCGTTCGCCGGGACGTAACTTCGTTCGCCGGGACGTAACTTTGTTCGCCGGGACGTAACATCGTTCGCCGGGAAGTAACTTCGTTCGCCGGGACGTAACATCGTTCGCCGGGACGTAACATCGATCGCCGGGACGTAACTTCGTTCGCCGGGACGTAACTTTGTTCGCCGGGACGTAACTTTGTTCGCCGGGACGTAACTTCGTTCGCCGGGACGATAAGTCGTTCGCCGGGACGTAACATCCTTCGCCGAGACGTAACTTCGCTCGCCGGGACGTAACTTTGTTCGCCGGGACGTAACTTTGTTCGCCGGGACGTAACTTTGTTCGCCGGGACGTAACTTCGTTCGCCGGCTCGTAACTTTGTTCGCCGGGACGTAACATCGTTCGCCGGGACGTAACTTTGTTCGCCGGGACGTAACTTTGTTCGCCGGGACGTAACTTTGTTCGCCGGGACGTAACTTCGTTCGCCGGGACGTAACTTCGTTCGCCGGGACGTAATATCGTTCGCCGGGACGTAACATCGTTCGCCGGGACGTAACTTCGTTCGCCGGGACGTAACTTTGTTCGCCGGGACGTAACTTTGTTCGCCGGGACGTAACTTTGTTCGCCGGGACTTAACTTTGTTCGCCGGGACGTAACTTCGTTCGCCGTGTCGTAACTTTGTTCGCCTGGACGTAACATCGTTCGCCGGGACGTAACTTTGTTCGCCGGGACGTAACTTTGTTCGCCGGCACGTAACTTTGTTCGCCGGGACGTAACTTCGTTCGCCGGCTCGTAACTTTGTTCGCCGGGACGTAACTTTGTTCGCCGGGCCGTAACTATGTTCGCCGGGACGTAACTTCGTTCGCCGGCTCGTAACTTTGTTCGCCGGGACGTAACTTCGTTCGCCGGGACGTAACTTCGTTCGCCGGGACGTAACTTTGTTCGCCGGGACGTAACTTTGTTCGCCGGGACGTAACTTTGTTCGCCGGGACGTAACTTTGTTCGCCGGGACGTAACTTCGTTCGCCGGGTCGTAACTTTGTTCGCCGGACGTACCATCGTTCGCCGGGACGTAACTTCGTTCGCCGGGACGTAACTTTGTTCGCCGGGACGTAACATCGTTCGCCGGGACGTAACTTCGTTCCCCGGGACGTAACATCGTTCGCAGGACGTAACATCGTTCGCCGGGACGTAACTTCGTTCGCTGGGGACGTAACTTTGTTCGCCGGGACGTAACTTTGTTCGCCGGGACGTAACTTTGTTCGCCGGGACGTAACTTTGTTCGCCGGGACGTAACTTCGTTCGCCGGGACGTAACATCGTTCGCCGGGACGTAACTTCGTTCGCCGGGACGTAACATCGTTCGCCGGGACGTAACATCGTTCGCCGGGACGTAACTTCGTTCGCCGGGACGTAACTTTGTTCGCCGGGACGTAACTTTGTTCGCCGGGACGTAACTTTGTTTGCCGGGACGTAACTTTGTTTGCCGGGACGTAACTTCGTTCGCCGGGTCGTAACTTTGTTCGCCGGGGACGTAACATCGTTCGCCGGGACGTAACATCGTTCGCCGGGACGTAACTTCGTTCGCCGGGACGTAACTTTGTTCGCCGGGACGTAACTTCGTTCGCCGGCCCGTAACTTTGTTCGCCGGGACGTAACTTTGTTCGCCGGGACGTAAATGTGTTCGCCGGGGACGTAACTTCGTTCGCCGGCTCGTAACTTTGTTCGCCGGGACGTAACTTTGTTCGCCGGGACGTAACTATGTTCGCCGGGACGTAACTTTGTTCGCCGGGACGTAACTTCGTTCGCCGGGACGTAACTTCGTTCGCCGGGACGTAACATCGTTCGCCGGGAGGTAACTTTGTTCGCCGGGACGTAACATTTTTCGCCGGGACGTAACTTTGTTCGCCGGGACGTAACTTCGTTCGGCCGGGTCGTAACTTTGTTCGCCGGGACGTAACATCGTTCGCCGGGTCGTAACTTTGTTCGCCGGGACGTAACTTTGTTCGCCGGGACGTAACTTTGTTCGCCGGGACGTAACTTCGTTCGCCGGCTCGTAACTTTGTTGGCCGGGACGTACCTTTGTTCGCCGGGACGTAACTATGTTCGCCGGGACGTAACTTCGTTCACCGGCTCGTAACTTTGTTCGCCGGGACGTAACTTTGTTCGCCGGGGCGTAACTATGTTCGCCGGGACGTAACTTTGTTCGCCGGGACGTAACTTTGCTCGCCGGGACGTAACTTTGTTCGCCGGGACGTAACATCGTTCGCCGGGACGTAACTTTGTTCGCCGGGACGTAACTTTGTTCGCCGGGACGTAACTTTGTTCGCTGGGACGTAACTTCGTTCGCCGGCTCGTAACTTTGTTCGCCGGGACGTAACTTTGTTCGCCGGGACGTAACTATGTTCGCCGGGACGTAACTTCGTTCGCCGGCTCGTAACTTTGTTCGCCGGGACGTAACTTTGTTCGCCGGGACGTAACTTCGTTCGCCGGGACGTAACATTGTTCGCCGGGACGTAACTTTGTTCACCGGGACGTAACTTTGTTCGCCGGGACGTAACTTTGTTCGCCGCGACGTAACTTCGTTCGCCGGGTCGTAACTTTGTTCGCCGGGACGTAACATCGTTCGCCGGACGTAACTTCGTTCGCCGGGACGTAACTTTGTTCGCCGGGAAGTAACATCGTTCGCCGGGACGTAACTTCGTTCGCCGGGACGTAACATCGTTCGCCGGGACGTAACATCGTTCGCCGGGACGTAACTTCGTTCGCCGGGACGTAACTTTGTTCGCCGGGACGTAACTTTGTTCGCCGGGACGTAACTTTGTTCGCCGGGACGTAACTTTGTTCGCCGGGACGTAACTTCGTTCGCCGGCCCGTAACTTTGTTCGCCGGGACGTAACTTTGTTCGCCGGGACGTAACTATGTTCGCCGGGACGTAACTTCGTTCGCCGGCTTGTAACTTTGTTCGCCGGGACGTAACTTTGTTCGCCGGGACGTAACCATGTTCGCCGGGACGTAACTTCGTTCGCCGGGTCGTAACTTTGTTCGCCGGGACGTAACATTGTTCGCCGGGACGTAACTTTGTTCGCCGGGACGTAATTTCGTTCGCCGGGTCGTAACTTTGTTCGCCGGGACGTAACATCGTTCGCCGGGACGTAACTTTGTTCGCCGGGACGTAACTTTGTTCGCCGGGACGTAACTTTGTTCGCCGGGGACGTAACTTCGTTCGCCGTGACGTAACTTCGTTCGCCGGGTCGTAACTTTGTTCGCCGGGACGTAACATCGTTCGCCGGGACGTAACTTTGTTCGCCGGGACGTAACTTTGTTCGCCGTGACGTAACTTTTTCGCCGGGACGTAACTTCGTTCGCCGGCTCGTAACTTTGTTCGCCGGGACTTAACTTCGTTCGCCGGGTCGTAACTTTGTTCGCCGGGACGTAACATCGTTCGCCGGGACGTAACTTTGTTCACCGGGACGTAACTTTGTTCGCCGGGACGTAACTTTGTTCGCCAGTACGTAATTTCGTTCGCCGGCTCGTAACTTTGTTCGCCGGGACGTAACTTTGTTCGCCGGGACGTAACTATGTTTCGCCGGGATGTAACTTCGTTCGCCGGCTCGTAACTTTGTTCGCCGGGACGTAACTTTGTTCGCCGAGACGTAACTATGTTCGCCGGGACGTAACTTTGTTCGCCGGGACCTAACTTCGTTCGCCGGGGCGTAACTTTGTTCGCCGGGACGTAACTTTGTTCGCCGGGACGTAACTTTGTTCGCCGGGACGTAACTTCGTTCGCCGGGACGTAACTTCGTTCGCCGGGACGTAACTTTGTTCGCCGGGACGTAACTTCGTTCGCCGGGTCGTAACTTTGTTCGCCGGACGTAACATCGTTCGCCGGCACGTAACTTTGTTCGCCGGGACGTAACTTTGTTCGCCGGGACGTAACTTTGTTCGCCGGGACGTAACTTCGTTCGCCGGCCCGTAACTTTGTTCGCCGGGACGTAACTTTGTTCGCCGGGACGTAACTATGTTCGCCGGGGACGTAACTTCGTTCGCCGGCTCGTAACTTTGTTCGCCGGGACGTAACTTTGTTCGCCGGGACGTAACTTTGTTCGCCGGGACGTAACTATGTTCGCCGGGACGTAACTTCGTTCGCCGGCTCGTAACTTTGTTCGCCGGGACGTAACTTTGTTCGCCGGGACGTAACTATGTTCGCCGGGACGTAACTTTGTTCGCCGGGACGTAACTTCGTTCGCCGGGACGTAACTTCGTTCGCCGGCTCGTAACTTTGTTCGCCGGGGACGTAACTTTGTTCGCCGGGACGTAACTATGTTCGCCGGGACGTAACTTCGTTCGCCGGCTCGTAACTTTGTTCGCCGGGACGTAACTTTGTTCGCCGGGACGTAACTATGTTCGCCGGGATGTAACTTCGTTCGCCGGCTCGTAACTTTGTTCGCCGGGACGTAACTTTGTTCGCCGGGACGTAACTATATTCGCCGGGACGTAACTTTGTTCGCCGGGACCTAACTTCGTTCGCCGGGGCGTAACTTTGTTCGCCGGGACGTAACTTTGTTCGCCGGGACGTAACTTTGTTCGCCGGGACGTAACTTCGTTCGCCGGGACGTAACTTCGTTCGCCGTGTCGTAACTTTGTTCGCCGGGACGTAACATCGTTCGCCGGGACGTAACATCGTTCGCCGGGAAGTAACTTCGTTCGCCGGGACGTAACATCGTTCGCCGGGACGTAACATCGTTCGCCGGGACGTAACTTCGTTCGCCGGGACGTAACTTTGTTCGCCGGGACGTAACTTTGTTCGCCGGGACGTAACGTCGTTCGCCGGGACGATAAGTCGTTCGCCGGGATGTTACATCGTTCGCCGAGACGTAACTTCGCTCGCCGGGACGTAACTTTGTTCGCCGGGACGTAACTTTGTTCGCCGGGACGTAACTTTGTTCGCCGGGACGTAACTTCGTTCGCCGGGACGTAACTTCGTTCGCCGGGTCGTAACATCGTTCGCCGGGACGTAACTTCGTTCGCCGGGACGTAACTTTGTTCGCCGGGACGTAACTTTGTTCGCCGGGACGTAACTTTCGTTCGCCGGGACGTAACATCGTTCGCCGGGACGTAACATCGTTCGCCGGGACGTAACTTTGTTCGCCGGGACGTAACTTTGTTCGCCGGGACGTAACTTTGTTTGCCGGGGACGTAACTTCGTTCGCCGGGTCGTAACTTTGTTCGCCGGGACGGTAACATCGTTCGCCGGGGACGTAACATCGATCGCCGGGACGTAACTTCGTTCGCCGGGACGTAACTTTGTTCGCCGGGACGTAACTTTGTTCGCCGGGACGTAACTTTGTTCGCCGGGACGTAACTTTGTTCGCCGGGGACGTAACTTCGTTCGCCGGCTCGTAACTTTGTTCGCCGGGACGTAACTTTGTTCGCCGGGACGTAACTTGTTTGCCGGGACGTAACTTCGTTCGCCGGGACGTAACTTTGTTCGCCGGGACGTAACTTTGTTCGCCGGGACGTAACTTCGTTCGCCCGGGACGTAACATCGTTCGCCGGGACGTAACTTCGTTCGCCGGGTCGTAACTTTGTTCGCCGGGACGTAACATCGTTCGCCGGGACGTAACATCGTTCGCCGGCACGTAACTTTGTTCGCCGGGACGTAACTTTGTTCGCCGGGACGTAACTTTGTTCGCCGGGACGTAACTTCGTTCGCCGGCCCGTAACTTTGTTCGCCGGGACGTAACTTTGTTCGCCGGGACGTAACTATGTTCGCCGGGACGTAACTTCGTTCGCCGGCTCGTAACTTTGTTCGCCGGGACGTAACTTTGTTCGCCGGGACGTAACTATGTTCGCCGGGACGTAACTTTGTTCGCCGGGACGTAACTTCGTTCGCCGGGACGTACCTTTGTTCGCCGGGACGTAACTATGTTCGCCGGGACGTAACTTCGTTCGCCGGCTCGTAACTTTGTTCGCCGGGACGTAACTTTGTTCGCCGGGGACGTAACTTCGTTCGCCGGGACGTAACTTTGTTCGCCGGGACGTAACTTTGTTCGCCGGGACGTAACTTTGTTCGCCGGGACGTAACTTTGTTCGCCGGGACGTAACTTCGTTCGCCGGGTCGTACCTTTGTTCGCCGGGACGTAACATCGTTCCGCCGGGACGTAACTTCGTTCGCCGGGACGTAACTTTGTTCGCCGGGACGTAACTTTGTTCGCCGGGACGTAACTTTGTTCGCTGGACGTAACTTCGTTCGCCGGGACGTAACTTCGTTCGCCGGGGACGTAACATCGTTCGCCGGGACGTAACTTCGCCGGCTCGTAACTTTGTTCGCCGTGACGTAACTTTGTTCGCCGGGACGTAACTATGTTCGCCGGGACGTAACTTTGTTCGCCGGGACGTAACTTCGTTCGCCGGGACGTAACTTTGTTCGCCGGGACGTAACTTTGTTCGCCGGGACGTAACTTTGTTCGCCGGGACGTAACGTTGTTTGCCGGGACGTAACTTCGTTCGCCGGGTCGTAACTTTGTTCGCCGGGACGTAACATCGTTCGCCGGGACGTAACATCGATCGCCGGGACGTAACTTCGTTCGCCGGGACGTAACTTTGTTCGCCGGGACGTAACTTTGTTCGCCGGGACGTAACTTTGTTCGCCGGGACGTAACTTTGTTCGCCGGGACGTAACTTCTTTCGCCGGCTCGTAACTTTGTTCGCCGTGACGTAACTTTGTTTGCCGGGACGTAACTATGTTCGCCGGGACGTAACTTTGTTCGCCGGGACGTAACTTCGTTCGCCGGGACGTAACTTTGTTCGCCGGGACGTAACTTTGTTCGCCGGGACGTAACTTTGTTCGCCGGGACGTAACTTTGTTTGCCGGGACGTAACTTCGTTCGCCGGGTCGTAACTTTGTTCGCCGGGACGTAACATCGTTCGCCGGGACGTAACATCGTTCGCCGGGACGTAACTTCGTTCGCCGGGACGTAACTTTGTTCGCCGGGGACGTAACTTCTTTCGCCGGCCCGTAACTTTGTTCGCCGGGACGTAACTTTGTTCGCCGGGACGTAACTATGTTCGCCGGGACGTAACTTCGTTCGCCGGCTCGTAACTTTGTTCGCCGGGACGTAACTTTGTTCGCCGGGACGTAACTATGTTCGCCGGGACGTAACTTTGTTCGCCGGGACGTAACTTCGTTCGCCGGGACGTAACTTCGTTCGCCCGGGGACGTAACATCGTTCGCCGGGACGTAACTTTGTTCGCCGGGTCGTAACATTTTTCGCCGGGACGTAACTTTGTTCGCCGGGACGTAACTTCGTTCGCCGGGTCGTAACTTTGTTCGCCGGGACGTAACATCGTTCGCCGGGTCGTAACTTTGGTTCGCCGGGACGTAACTTTGTTCGCCGGGACGTAACTTTGTTCGCCGGGACGTAACTTCGTTCGCCGGCTCGTAACTTTGTTTGCCGGGACGTACCTTTGTTCGCCGGGACGTAACTATGTTCGCCGGGACGTAACTTCGTTCGCCGGCTCGTAACTATGTTCGCCGGGACGTAACTTCGTTCGCCGGCTCGTAACTTTGTTCGCCGGGACGTAACTTTGTTCGCCGGGACGTAACTATGTTCGCCGGGACGTAACTTTGTTCGCCGGGACGTAACATCGTTCGCCGAGACGTAACTTCGTTCGCCGGGACGTAACTTTGTTCGCCGGGACGTAACTTTGTTCGCCGGGACGTAACTTTGTTCGCCGGGACGTTACTTTGTTCGCCGGGACGTAACTTCGTTCGCCGGATCGTAACTTTGTTCGCCGGGACGTGACATCGTTCGCCGGGACGTAACTTTGTTCGCCGGGACGTAACTTTGTTCGCCGGGACGTAACTTTTGTTCGCCGGGACGTAACTTCGTTCGCCGGGACGTAACTTCGTTCGCCAAGACGTAACATCGTTCGCCGGGACGTAACTTCGTTCGCCGGACGTAACTTTGTTCGCCGGGACGTAACTTTGTTCGCCGGGACGTAACTTTGTTCGCCGGGACGTAACTTTGTTCGCCGGACGTAACTTCGTTCGCCGGGTCGTAACTTTGTTCGCCTGGACGTAACATCGTTCGCCGGGACGTAACTTTGTTCGCCGGGACGTAACTTTGTTCGCCGGCACGTAACTTTGTTCGCCGGGACCTAACTTCGTTCGCCGGCTCGTAACTTTGTTCGCCGGACGTAACTTTGTTCGCCGGGACGTAACTATGTTCGCCGGGACGTAACTTCGTTCGCCGGCTCGTAACTTTGTTCGCCGGGACGTAACTTTTTTTTCGCCGGGACGTAACTTCGTTCGCCGGGACGTAACTTTGTTCGCCGGGACGTAACTTTGTTCGCCGGGACGTAACTTTGTTCGCCGGGAAGTAACTTTGTTCGCCGGGACGTAACTTCGTTCGCCGGGTCGTAACTTTGTTCGCCGGGACGTAACATCGTTCGCCGGGACGTAACTTCGTTCGCCGGGACGTAAATTTGTTCGCCGGGACGTAACATCGTTCGCCGGGACGTTACTTCTTTCGCCGGGACGTAACATCGTTCGCCGGGGACGTAACATCGTTCGCCGGGACGTAACTTTGTTCGCCGGGACGTAACTTTGTTCGCCGGGACGTAACTTTTTTCGCCGGGACGTAACTTTGTTCGCCGGGACGTAACATCGTTCGCCGGGACGTAACTTCGTTCGCCGGGTCGTAACATCGTTCGCCGGGACGTAACATCGTTCGCCGGGACGTAACTTTGTTCGCCGAGACGTAACTTTGTTCGCCGTGACGTGACTTCGTTCGCCGGCTCGTAACTTTGTTCGCCGGGACGTAACTTTGTTCTCCGGGACGGAACTATGTTCGCCGGGACGTAACTTCAATCGCCGGGTCGTAACTTTGTCGCCGGGACGTAACTTGTTCGCCGGGACGTAACTTTGTTCGCCGGGACGTAACTTTGTTCGCCGGGACGTAACTTTGTTCACCGGGTCGTAACTTCGTACGCCGGCTCGTAACTTTGTTCGCCGGGACGTACCTTTGTTCGCCGGGACGTAACTAAGTTCGCCGGGACGTAACTTTTTCGCCGGGACGTAACTTCGTTCGCCGGGACGTAACTTTGTTCGCCGGGACGTAACTTTGTTCGCCGGGACGAAACTTCGTTCGCCGGTCGTAACTTTGTTCGCCGGGACGTAACATCGTTCGCCGGGACGTAACTTCGTTCGCCGGGACGTAACTTTGTTCGCCGGGACGTAACTTTGTTTGCCGGGACGTAACTTCGTTCGCCGGGTCGTAACTTTGTTCGCCGGGACGTAACATCGTTCGCCGGGACGTAACATCGTTCGCCGGGACGTAACTTCGTTCGCCGGGACGTGACATCGTTCGCCGGGACGTAACATTGTTCGCCGGGACGTAACTTCGTTCGCCGGGACGTAACTTTGTTCGCCGGGACGTAACTATGTTCGCCGGGACTTAACTTTGTTCGCCGGGACGTAACATCGTTCGCCGGGACGTAACTTCGTTCGCCGGGACGTAACATCGTTCGCCGGGACGTAACTTCGTTCGCCGGGACGTAACTTTGTTCGCCGGGACGTAACTTTGTTCGCCGGGACGTAACTTTGTTCGCCGGGACGTAACTTTGTTCGCCGGGACGTAACTTCGTTCGCCGGGACGTAACATCGTTCGCCGGGACGTAACTTCGTTCGCCGGGTCGTAACTTTGTTCGCCGGGACGTAACATCGTTCGCCGGGACGTAACATCGTTCGCCGGGACGTAACTTCGTTCGCCGGACGTAACATCGTTCGCCGGGACGTAACATCGTTCGCCGGGACGTAACTTCGTTCGCCGGGACGTAACTTTGTTTCGCCGGGACGTAACTTTGTTCGCCGGGACGTAACTTTGTTCGCCGGGACGTAACTTCGTTCGCCGGGACGTAACTTCTTTCGCCGGGACGTAACATCGTTCGCTGGGACGTAACTTCGTTCGCCGGGACGTACTTTGTTCGCCGGGACGTAACTTTGATCGCCGGGACGTAACATTGTTCGCCGGGACGTAACTTTGTTCGCCGGGACGTAACATCGTTCGCCGGGTCGTAACTTTGTTCGCCGGGACGTAACATCATTCGCCGGGACGTAACTTTGTTCGCCGGGACGTAACTTTGTTCGCCGGGACGTAACTTTGTTCGCCGGGACGTAACTTCGTTCGCCGGGACGTAACTTCGTTCGCCGGGACGTAACATCGTTCGCCGGGACGTAACTTCGTTCGCCGGGACGTAACTTTGTTCGCCGGGACGTAACTTTGTTCGCCGGGACGTAACTTTGTTCGCCGGGACGTAACTTCTTTCGCCGGGTCGTAACTTTGTTCGCCGGGACGTAACATCGTTCGCCGGGACGTAACATCGTTCGCCGGGACGTAACTTCGTTCGCCGGGACGTAACATCGTTCGCCGGGACGTAACATCGTTCGCCGGGACGTAACTTCGTTCGCCGGGACGTAACTTTGTTCGCCCGGGACGTAACTTTTTTCGCCGGGACGTAACTTTGTTCGCCGGGACGTAACTTCGTTCGCCGGGACGTACCTTCGTTCGCCGGTACGTAACATCGTTCGCCGGGACGTAAACTTCGTTCGCCGGGACGTAACTTTGTTCGCAGGGACGTAACATTTTTCGCCGAGACGTAACTTTGTTCGCCGGGACGTAACTTTGTTCGCCGGGACGTAATTTCGTTCGCCGGGTCGTAACTTTGTTCGCCGGGACGTAACATCGTTCGCCGGGACGTAACTTTGTTCGCCGGGACGTAACTTTGTTCGCCGGGACGTAACTTTGTTCGCCGGGACGTAACTTCGTTCGCCGTGACGTAACTTCGTTCGCCGGGTCGTAACTTTGTTCGCCGGGACGTAACATCGTTCGCCGGGACGTAACTTTGTTCGCCGGGACGTAACTTTGTTCGCCGGGACGTAACTTTGTTCGCCGGGACGTAACTTCGTTCGCCGGCTCGTAACTTTGTTCGCCGGGACGTAACTTCGTTCGCCGGGGTCGTAACTTTGTTCGCCGGACGTAACATCGTTCGCCGGGGACGTAACTTTGTTCGCCGGGACGTAACTTTGTTCGCCGGGGACGTAACTTTGTTCGCCAGTACGTAATTTCGTTCGCCGGCTCGTAACTTTGTTCGCCGGGGACGTAACTTTGTTCGCCGGGACGTAACTATGTTCGCCGGGATGTAACTTCGTTCGCCGGCTCGTAACTTTGTTCGCCGGGACGTAACTATGTTCGCCGGGACGTAACTTTTGTTCGCCGGGACCTAACTTCGTTCGCCGAGGCGTAACTTTGTTCGCCGGGACGTAACTTTGTTCGCCGGGACGTAACTTTGTTCGCCGGGACGTAAGTTCGTTCGCCGGGACGTAACTTCGTTCGCCGTGTCGTAACTTTTTTCGCCGGGACGTAACATCGTTCGCCGGGACGTAACTTCGTTCGCCGGGACGTAACTTTGTTCGCCGGGACGTAACATCGTTCGCCGGGAAGTAACTTCGTTCGCCGGGACGTAACATCGTTCGCCGGGACGTAACATCGATCGCCGGGACGTAACTTCGTTCGCCCGGGACGTAACTTTGTTCGCCGGGACGTAACTTTGTTCGCCGGGACGTAACTTCGTTCGCCGGGACGATAAGTCGTTCGCCGGGACGTAACATCGTTTCGCCGAGACGTAACTCGCTCGCCGGGACGTAACTTTGTTCGCCGGGACGTAACTTTGTTCGCCGGGACCGTAACTTTGTTCGCCGGGACGTAAACTTCGTTCCGCCGGCTCGTAACTTTGTTCGCCGGGACGTAACATCGTTCGCCGGGACGTAACTTTGTTCGCCTGGACGTAACTTTGTTCGCCGGGACGTAACTTTGTTCGCCGGGACGTAACTTCGTTCGCCGGGACGTAACTTCGTTTGCCGGGACGTAACTTCGTTCGCCGGGACGTAACATCGTTCGCCGGGACGTAACTTCGTTCGCCGGGACGTAACTTTGTTCGCCGGGACGTAACTTTGTTCGCCGGGACGTAACTTTGTTCGCCGGGACGTAACTTTGTTCGCCGGGACGTAACTTCGTTCGCCGGGTCGTAACTTTGTTCGCCTGGACGTAACATCGTTCGCCGGGACGTAACTTTGTTCGCAGGGACGTAACTTTGTTCGCCGGCACGTAACTTTGTTCGCAGGGACGTAACTTCGTTCGCCGGCTCGTAACTTTGTTCGCCGGGACGTAACTTTGTTCGCCGGGACGTAACTATGTTTCGCCGGGACGTAACTTCGTTCGCCGGCTCGTAACTTTGTTCGCCGGGACGTAACTTCGTTCGCCGGGACGTAACTTCGTTCGCCGGGACGTAACTTTGTTCGCCGGGACGTAACTTTGTTCGCCGGGACGTAACTTTGTTCGCCGGGACGTAACTTTGTTCGCCGGGACGTATCTTCGTTCGCCGGGTCGTAACTTTGTTCGCCGGGACGTAACATCGTTCGCCGGGACGTAACTTCGTTCGCCGGGACGTAACTTTGTTCGCCGGGACGTAACATCGTTCGCCGGGACGTAACTTCGTTCCCCGGGACGTAACATCGTTCGCCGGGACGTAACATCGTTCGCCGGGACGTAACTTCGTTCGCTGGGACGTAACTTTGTTCGCCGGGACGTAACTTTGTTCGCCGGGACGTACTTTGTTCGCCGGGACGTAACTTTGTTCGCCGGGACGTAACTTCGTTCGCCGGGACGTAAAATCGTTCGCCGGGACGTAACTTCGTTCGCCGGGACGTAACATCGTTCGCCGGACGTAACATCGTTCGCCGGGACGTAACTTCGTTCGCCGGGACGTAACTTTGTTCGCCGGGACGTAACTTTGTTCGCCGGGACGTAACTTTGTTTGCCGGGACGTAACTTTGTTTGCCGGGACGTAACTTCGTTCGCCGGGTCGTAACTTTGTTCGCCGGGACGTAACATCGTTCGCCGGGACGTAACATCGTTCG
>JAZDUA010001343.1:0-97622 GCA_038098605.1 Gryllus longicercus | reverse complement strand
TACTCCATCGGGATCCTACTACTTCAAGAGACAATGCTGATCCCTACCAACTCCTTCATTATCCAGAATTACCTTACCTACCGAAATGACAGAACCTTTGCCCCAGGAGGCGGCACGGCCATCCTCATCAGACGATCCCTCCCGCACACTCCCTACCAACTTCCCCAATTCACAGCCCTTGAATGTACTGCCATCCTACTTGGAACCCCCACCACTCCCATAATCATCATGTCAGCATACAAAAGACCGCACTCCTCGATTCCCACCTCTGACTTGAACATCCTCAATAACCTACCCCACCCCTTTATCCTTGCAGGCGACATAAACTCAAAATACACCGGCTGGGGCTGCTCGACTAGTAACATAGCCGGACTACGACTCGACGACTTCCTAAAAGCCAACCCACAAATAAACATAAAATGTCCTCCTGAACCTACACACACCGTCAACGGTAACCCCCACGACATCCTCGACTTTGTCCTACACTCCTCCCAACTGCACGTCACCATACCAAACCCAAAATACGACCTCTATGACTTCTCCGACCACTTCCCAATCGTATTCACTTCCTCATCCACAACAACATACATCTCCCCCAAACCTCCAACCGTCCACAACACCAACTGGAAATCCTATAAACACATCCTATCAAAAAAGATAAAAGTCCCAGACAATCTCCCAACATCAACCTCAATAGACAAATCCATAGAACACCTAACCCACCATATCCTCCGGACATACAAAAGAACTACCATCCACACCCAACAACTACACCCTACCCTCCCCGACAAAATAATACTAACCATCCGACTGAAAAGACAAATTCAACGACGCTTCTACAAACACAGACGTGATGAAGACAAAATACTTCTAAAACAGGCTCAAAGACAAGTACACCGACTCCTTCAAAACTACGAGACAATCAAATACAACGACCTACTTAACGACAAAAGCAGCCCCAACAATATACACAAAGTAATAAAGGCAGTACGTGACACCCCAACCCGAATTTCCCCCATCTACACATCCCAAAACTCCCTAAGCTTTGATCCTCAAATCATTGCCGACACCTTTGCCCAAACCCTGGCCGACCGTTTCCGCGATCCCAACATCCCAATTCCCCAAAACGTACTCCTCAACGCCTCGCGAACCCCAACCCTACCCCTCAATCAGCAAACGACTTGGACGACAAACGATACGGAAATTCGACAACTACTGACATTGACAAACAAAGAAAAAGCTCCCGGACCCGATGGAATACGTCCCACTCAACTCCATAACCTCCCAAAAAACGCCATTGACCTCCTCACCCTCCTCCTCAACTCCTGTTTTAAACTCTCCTACTTCCCCTCCGTCTGGAAAACAGCCCGTGTGTCCATGATTCCCAAACCCGGCAAAGATCATCGGCACCCCACCAACCACAGACCCATAAGCCTCCTCCCGATACTTAGTAAAATATTCGAAAAAGTTATCCTTCTCCGCCTAACCCCTATCATTGACCCAATCCTAGACCAGTCCCAATTCGGCTTCCGCGAGGGCCGCTCGGCGGCCCTCCAAACACTAATCCTAACCCTATCTATAGCCACACCCCTCCAAGACCGAAAAGAAATCCCCACCATCCTTACAGACCTCACACAAGCTTATGATACCATATCCCACCCAATCCTCCTAGCAAAAATCCGTCCCCATATCCCTGACCACATCCACTCTCTACTCCAAAGCTACCTTACCCTCAGATCCTTCCATGTCCAATATTACTCCAAAAAATCCCTCAACCATCCCATCCAAGCCGGCGTCCCTCAGGGCGCCGTGCTCTCCCCACTCCTTTTTTCCTTGTACATTAACGACATCCCTTCCACTCCCGGAGTAGAGAAATTCCTCTATGCCGATGATCTAGCTTTCCTTGCTTCCTTCCGCAACCTCACCCGCTCCCTACGAAACATCCAAAAATCCCTCGACTCCCTCCACCTCTGGGCCTCCCAAAACTCCATCACCATAAACCCTTCCAAATCCCAAGCCATCCTTTTCTCCTACAAAACCTACCCATCAGACCCACCTCCTCTGACTATAAACCAAATTCCTGTCCCCTGGCAACCCCATGTCACATACCTTGGTATTGCCCTCTCCCGTAGACTCCTCTGGTCCAAACACGTCCTAAACACTACCATCAAAACCAACCGCATCATTAACGCCCTTTATCCCATCCTGTCCAACCCGTCTATCCCAATCCAAAAAAGAATCCTAGCCTATAACACCTACATCCGCCCAACCCTGTCCTACGCCCATCCCACATGGTTCAACACTTCAATAGTTAACTACAGAAAACTCACTGTCACCGAAAACCGAGTCATCCGCATAATCTTCCGCCCTCCCCCGCTTACCTACTTCAACAACCTCAGAAACCAACACAATATGCCCCACATACTAACCTACCTCCATAACTCCTCAATCCAAACCATTCAAAAGTTCACCACAGATCCCCAATTCAGAAATTTAATCATACCCCACCACCATATTCTCCGAAACCCCCCCAGACACACTCGTAAAAAACACCCCCTTGATATCCTGCAACTCCCCCCTCCCATTACCTAGGCCAAAGGGTGGACATAGAACAACAGACAACTGACAAAAACTACTGACTTAACACTAACTCACGACGGACCAAAGAAAAACACGTAACTTTCCCAGCCCCTCCTATATCCTATCCCTCTCCTTTCCTCAATTCACTCCCCTCCCCTTCCCCTACTACCAACACCCCCATACAAAGAATCACCCTATACTTCCCTCTCTCCCCGACTCCCAATCCCCGTCCCTGTACGGGGGAGAGGAGTCGCAACGCTTGACAACAACACCGAAAGAAGACTACACTGGACGAAGAGTCTCGAAAGAGACAAGCGTGCCAGAAAGACACACCCTAGCTCACTCACTCACTCACTCACTCGCAGAGCGGAGTTCGCAGCGGCCGCGCGAGCGCCGCTTTGCAGCTGCCGTGGGCACGGCCGACGCGGGCGTCGCTATGTTTAGACACGACCACCTTTTTCACGTTCGCAGCCTTCAAAAACAATGCGAAAACGCGCCAGAAATGCTCGCAAAATCCAGGCGAATGAATTAAAAAGCCTCGGCCGCGTGGACAATGCTCCACCGCGCAGGAAAGAGAGAAGAGGGTATCTATTGCCTACTTTAAAAATTCGTGAAATTTTAGAGAAAGTGAACTTGAGATACGTTTTTTATTTGTTGATACGTTAAGTGAAGCGGAAAGCAAGTGATTTTGAATTCATATTCGCATTTCACAAATATCAAAAAAGTAAAACGAAAAGAAATCAATTGTTGTAAATACTGCACCTAACATTTTAGTGTATGTATGTGTGCGGTTTATTGACATCAAAGAAAAACTAAATTTTAAAAGAAAATATTAAAAGGAAGCAACAAAACTTAAGTGTGATGCAGTTAACAACAATGATATTTGTCGTTAATAATGATCAATAAAGGAATAATTTAATACAAGAAAAAGTAGCCAGCTCGAATTCGACCTATGGACCCTGTGGACGTCTTTAGAAAAAAATACCTCAAACTCCTTTAACTCAGATGATTGGACATACAATAAGAAAAGTATCTTATTTACAAGGAGGATATATGGATGAATAAAATAATTTTGGGGTAGGATTTCGTGTAATGGTATGATGTTACATAAGAATTTAAATACAAAAATTATAGCTCGCAATGGAGAACAGTTTCCGTAAAAATACGCTCCAACGTTTTCATTTTTGAGCCTGGTAGACTTTCGTCTAAGCCGCTGGTGTGAGATTTAAGCTCTTCGAAGCTCTTGCATTCAAGTACAGTCCATTTTTCTAATTATCTTAAAGTGAAAAATGTATTTTATTTATTTTAAAAGTAAAATGATGAATCATAGATTCAAATGCTACTTTTAGAATATTTGTTTCTTGGTGATTTGTTGTTAGGGGCACACCAAATAAAAGATTAGAGCGTTTTTTTGTCTTGGCGAACATTATTTAATGCCCTCTTTTATTTTATTTTCTTTCATTTGTTCATTCCTTTCATCATTTGTCATTCATAAATCCTGTAGACCTATAACAATCTTTATCCGAGTTACTTCAGCTCTTTTATTTCAAGAAGATCTAGCAACTTTTCTCGCTAAATGAAAATACACTGATATTATTCATTTAAGGGACTACGTCCAATAAAAAAAATCTTCCGCTTTTTAAAAAAAATATCTCCCTCTTCCAGGAACGTTGAACAAACCTTCACGACAAAGTTTGCATCCATTTCAACAACTACCAACCGTGAGCACAAAAATGAAAAAAATCACATTCTTTGAAATTAACACTCATCGCAAGGCCCAGCAAGTCATCCTTTGTCACAGGTTTAGATGAAAGGCGACCCCGACAGCCTGAACAGGAGCACACAGGGCGAGGTCGCGCACAGCAGCACACCAAGAGGAAACCAGCGCCCTACTAATTGCTGCCTCGGCGCTACTTTCTCTAGCTGCGCAACGTGCGTACCGTGGTGACGCAGTGTTGAACTGGACTGGACTGAACTGAACTGAACTGAACTGAACTGAACTGAACTGAACTGAACTGAACTGAACTGAACTGAACTGAACTGAACTGAACTGAACTGAATTGAATTGAATTGAATTGAATTGAATTGAATTGAATTGAATTGATGTCTTATATTACGTGGCGAGACTCGGGCCATCAGGCCCGCTCTTCCGTCTGACCACGCAAATTTCGCTCCTTTCACCAACTAGCAGAGGAAGAAGGCTGTTTCTTGGGCGAGAAACAGGCGATTTTGACTTTAACTCACCGGCGTCATTTAGGCTTGAGGATCTTTTTACATGCTACTAACATGGGACAGCCGGCTTTACTTTCCCTCCAAAGGAAGGCTTACGAAGGATTTTTTTTCCACGGCTTCCATCGGGTTCGAACCCGCCAACTTGGGTTCGTACCAGTCCGATAGGCTATCCGTTACACCATCGCCGCACTAAAGGGACCACGCAAATTTCGCTACGCACCTTTCACCAACTAGCAGAGGAAGGAGGTATTTCTTGTGCGAGAAAAGAGGGGACGCAGACGATTTTAAATTTAGCTCAGAGGCGTCATTTAGGCTTGAGGATCTTTTACATGCAAGTAAATCTACTAACATGGGACAGCCGGCTTTACTTTTCCTCCGAAGGATCTTTTCGCCCTTAGAAATCCACGGCTTCGATCGGGTTTGAACCCACAAACTTGGGTATACCAGGCCGATATGCTAACCGTTACACAATCGCCGCGCCGAAGTTACGGTGTTTGCTCTTCCACAAGGTGAGATTGGTACCACCTAATGGGCTTTGTTTGTAACTTTCGGTTTTTTGTTGCTTAATTTTTTCCATTAAATTTATCGGATTTGACAAAATTTTATTTCTGCGTCCTACTGTAAAGTAATTGCATATTTATATTGCTTATTTCTTAATAGAACCAAACTTTCCTCTTGTGAGGAAAAACATTTTGAAGAGTACAAGTATTTTTTGTGCTCGTTTCACATTTGAAATCTGTTCAAGCATTTTTTTTCCCGAGCGTTTCAATGAACCATTGTTGCAGCAATGTCGTCGTTAATTATAAACTCATAGCTAATATATTCCATTTAAAAGTTAAGCAGTGGTCTTCTTGCAGTGAAAGTGGTATTATTACAGTGCACTGGTGGATAGTTGTGTTTTTCTATTCAGACATGTCACTCAAAGAGAAATACATTCTCATTTTGCCTCCATGAATAATTAAAAAAACTATTTTTGAGATAATAGTAAAATGCGCAATGTATCCTGATGAAACACTCGGATTCTGTCAGGCATTATTTTAGTTTATGAAATCGATTCAGCTCGACTATAAATTTATTCATAAAACTGTCGACTATTTAATTAAATGAAAGGATCATTTTCAGTTCAGCGTATTACTAAGCAAAATTACTCTGGATCTGAAATTTGATACGACGACTAAATACTTTTCGTTTTAAATTATCGAATTGTAGTATTAAAAAATTACGTTAGCTTAGATTTTAATGTCGGTAGCAATAATGTTCATAAAGAATTGCATCAGAATCCACATTTTATCCACTTTATTTCGTAATACGGGTGGATTAACTGTCGAATGAAACGGGAGCAATGCACTCAGCGACGTTGTTCGGGGGTTAGAAGCGGGGTTCGGCAGCCGCCTACGGACCGACGACCGCGGGCGGTGGCGCGGCCTGTACTGGGGGCGAAGCCGCGATTTCCGGGGTCGCATCTGCGGCCTGCCGCTGGCCGCGTTGCAGCTGACGGCCGCGCCGCCCCTCCCTGTCACCGCCCCCGCCATCCTTTACGCTCCACCGCCAGCTCGCGCCTCGCCATGCACGATTCCCGTTCACTCCTGCCAAGTATCGATGGTTATTTTCCTTCTTTACGTCCTACATCGCCATTACGTCTGTTTCTCCTTGACTTTTTGGGGTGCAACTTCACAAATTCCTTCTCTCCACAAACTCGGCACTGCTACGCCCCCGACGCAATGTCCCATTCCCGTTTGCATCCCCTAATTCCACACCCTCTCTCTCTCTCTCTCTCTCTCTCTCTCTCTCTCACACACACACAAACACTCTTCTCCTCCCCGACAATCATTCACTCGTCTGCCGAAACCTCCCGCTCACTCAAACTCCCGACTCCGCCTTGTCACTCCGAATACCTCGCCCTACTCAACCCTCCAATCTACTATGCAACGTCACGCCCCCATGCCTCGGGCTGCGCATTCCCGCCTCGTTCCCCCCCCCCGCCCCTCTCCTCCCCGCCCTCGCCACCTTGCTGCGCTCGGAGCGCGTGGGACCGTCGGCGCGTCGGCAGCGATGGAGAGACTGGCAGCGGCGGTCGGCCAGCTGGGCGTCGGCTGGCGCGCCCAATTGGAGGAATTGCCTCTGATGACCCGGAGGGCGACCTCTGCCTCGCGACCCGCCCTCGTCCCGCCTCCAGCCCCTCCCCCGTCTCACATTGCTGCGCCCCTGCCCGTCCCGTCACTCCCTGCTTCGCTCCGCACCACACCGTCCCACACCGTCCCACTCCGCCCAGCATCGCCCCGCCCCGCCCCGCTCAGCGTCGCGTCGCGTCTCGTCACTGCGCCCTCCCCCGCTCCACCCCTCCCCCGCTCCACTCCTCCCCCGCTCCACCTCGCTTCGTCTCGCTCCAACCTCTCCCGCCCCGCCCCCGCCGCCCCACGCCGCAAGGCTCTTCACTCTATGGTGCTTCACCTCTCCCCGCTCTGCCACGCCTCGGCCTCGTCTAGTTTCACCCCGTTCCGGCCAGCCTCTCGGCACAGTACCTTTCCCGCTCCATCCCTCCCCTCCCCGCTCCTCCTCACCTCGTCTCACTCCAACTTTCCCCGCTCGTTTCGCGGCTCTTCACTCCATTGCGCTCCTCCCCTTCTGCCGCGCCTCTTCTCGTCTAGTTGTCTAGACCGGGAGTCTCTCCGTTCCGGCCCGCCCCATTCTGTCTCGCCTCGCACCACTCCGCCCCAGCCCGCCTGACCTCGCCCCACCTCCCCCTTACTCCCCCCCAGTCGCCCGCCCCGCCGCCAGCCAGCGTCGCCGGTATTTGCGTCGCGATGATAGATACAACACGCGCTGTGTGCGAACACGTTAACAACTCTCTCGCGGGCGACGGCGCCCGCCCGCCCCCCCCCCTCCCCAGCACCAACGTCAGCCCTCGCCCTCCCGACCCTGCCGCCCCCGCTTCCGGGTGGGTCGTTCGTCTGGCTCCTATTTACAGCCTCCAGTGCGCCATCTCTATTACCGGAGTGTTCGGCAACTCGAGCACCTACTACCTGCGCTCTCAACCTCGGACGGTTCGGGGCGACGGTCGCCGGTACTTCGAAACAGCTCTGAACAAATGCCCTCAGACAGCATTGAAGCCAAAGCTATGTTGCCTATAAAAATCGCTGGGAAACAGCACCGAGTATTTCGTTTCTAAATGCATTCTCTTGTTATACGATTGACTTATTAATCGTTTTAAAGGAACAAAAATGCATTGACATTGTATACAAGAAGGGAATATATAAAGAAAATGTTCAAAAACTAGACGAAAACAAAGTGGTTTGCACAGCGATAATAGAACAATTTTGGAATTTTTCTATCAGACATTTCCTCTACTGTGAATACATTTGTTATCAATGCTTCATTGGTTGCCCGACAGTCAGATATGTTAGGCTGGCGTGAACTCATCAAGTTCTCCTGAGGTGGAAAAAGGAGTTTCTGAAGCCGGTAGACTTCCTCAATATAATTGGGTCTTCCATAAATCTTCCATTTATAATTAATTGTAATTAGTAATATTTCAATTAAAATGAAGAGTATACAAATGCCATGTGTGTTCCAAGAGCTAGGCAGAAACGTACAGACTATTATTATATAATATTATAACACTATTATTCAAAATAATTAGACAACTTTCCTTTAATTTTTAGTTTCCTACATTTAACTTATTTAATTTATTTAAATTAGTTTAATTAAAGTTATTAGTTAAATTAGTTAAATTATTAGTTAAATTAGTTTAGTTAATTTATTTCATAGTGAGTAAAGCGTCACTGTGCGCTGACAGTCAAATCTTCTCCCTATTCGCTCTTCCCTTTAAGCCGGTACCTCCAATTACAATCTCTCAATTATTTTATGATACTTTCTTTATGTTTTTTTTTCGGGCACATCACACAGGAAGAATTACGATATTTTCAACTATATCTCTCAAATCCACATTCATTGCTTCTTAATCCTTAATGTGCACTGTTATCCAAATTGGCTAATGACGTAATTTTGATGAAATGGTTCAATGGAGTGTGACGTCGGGTGCCAGTGAAACACAGACACGGAGTTCTTATGTACATATATATTTACAAGTTTTTCTATAGAATAATTACACTCCTGAGAAACTAGCGCTGCACTCCCAGCACTGCCCTTCCCTGAGACATCCCAGCTTCACTCAGACCCCAGCGGCTAACCTTAGCGCCGCTCCAAGCCTCCCGTCGCGTGGCGAACAGCCACACCCCGCAGCCGAAACTAGCGATTCAAATCGAACGGTTCAAACTCTAACGCTGGCCGTTCCTTCGCTCTCCGCTTTTTCGAGAAACCACATGACCGACCACCATGAAGTCGACCGGCGGCCCGCGGCACCTCATTAACGAATTTTGGGCCCATTGCAAATTTGGGCCCGCCGCCGCTGTCGGACGCGACTGTCGTCATATATCATCCCCCTGATTTGACACCCACGTTCCGATAACACGCCCCGGCCCGCACCTTCCAAGCTTGGTCGCCGCCAGCCTGCCGCCAAATGGCCAACCTCCCCCCCCCCCCCTATCGCGGCCTCCCGACTTGTGAGGTCTAGCGGATACGTCACGACGTCACAGGAGGAAGGAGATCCAAAGGAAACAGAAAAAACCCAAGAAACCTCCCGTAAGCTTTGCTTTGTCCTCAACAAATTCCGCATGAATCCACGTGGAATTGAAGTCCGGACGCATGGTCTTACCGCACCCACCACGGGCCGCCCTTACTATTTCTTCGGGTTCATTCGTACATTGCGGTGTCTACTCAGAGATCCTGCTCAGAGATCCTGCTCAGAGATCCTGATTCCCGTTGCCGAGTCTTCCGTCAAATCCCGTCCTCCACCTCAGCGCTACTGCTTACCCCCACCGGCGGTTTCGCAGTCATCAATTGGGGGGGGGGTCTAGCATCCACACAAGTCCTTCGAAGTCCTTTCTCTCTCCCAGCGGCCAGCTGCCTCCACTCGAGTAGTTCACCTGGCCTCTCCACCCTCCGCCCACAAGTCCGCCTTTCCAAAGGACTCCGCCTCGCTGTCGTCCGCCCACGCTTGCGCCCTCGCCCGTTTTTTGTCTACTCGCGCGTTCAATTTCCTCAACCGAGCGAAGGGAGATCCACAATAATTTTTATCTCACGATTTACAGCTGTACTTTTGGTATAAATGATGGCAACTGATATTTTAGGCGAAATTAGGATTGTTAATATTAAGTGTGATATGTAGAATATTTTCAATCAATCGATCAAACCAAATTAGAAGATAAGAATCGCCTGAAATGAAGTTTCTTCGAACCATAGCAGGTTATACACTTCTTGGTCACAAGAAAAGCGAAGAAATTCGAAACGAATTAAATACTTTAAGTGTGAATGACATAATTAAATAATAGAGAGAAAAATAGAAAAATCATATATTCAGAATGCCCGAAGAAAGGATAGTGAAAGTTGCCTGCAACCACAAGACGAAAAGGAGAAGAAATGTGGGAAGACCGCTGAGAAGATTGAGGGAGCAGTGTTCAGGGGCAGAAACAGACTGAACAAGTCTAATCCTTGCAGTTAAAGATTATAATGATGATGATGATGATGATGCATCTCTCCATCCCGCTCCTCCTCTCCCACTCCCCCCTTTCGGCGCATCGTCGTCGTTTGGTGAAACAATCACGTTTTCCGAATCGCTATAATCCCTTTATTGTTCCTTTCATACATTAATTTATATGAAAACGTATTCAATTACCACTTTTACGCCTATTTATTGAAAATTCAGGTCAATGAAATGACACGGCCCACTCAATATATCCAGTAAATTCGTCGCCAAGTATTCGTGACCAATTTCATGCACGATGTCTACATTTTAACGTCGTGGAAGTTTTGGAGGCATCGTAAGAAAACAAAAAGAGAAAAGGGATTTTTTTTTAAAATTATCGAAATTTTAAAAAACAGTTGCGCATGTCTCTCGTAGCGTCCGTGAACTCTGCAACGTCTTAATTCAGCTTTCTTGGTATTAGTACATCGTGCATCATATCATATGCAGGATCGCAAGGCCCGGTGATGATGAAGACAAAATACGAGTGCGCTATACATCTTGACATTATAATTTATAACACATAAAAAAGCAGTAAAATGCCTCGAATTCCTCGTACGAGCTTTGCGTTATAACGTGTGATACAGTTCAATCAGGACAAGCTCATTGTAGGAGCAAGGAAGAAAGATAACACCAAGTGCAGCACCCTTGGCGTGTCCACCGCACACCCGACCTCCTCCCACCACCCCTCTCAGCCCGCCCACCCACTCACACGCGCCGGCCGGCCGTGTCCAAGGCAGGCGCCCCTTAGAGGCGAACGCGGGCGCTGGTATTTATCTGCAGGCGTGACTACCTGCCGTTGCGCCTTCGATAAGGGCGGCAAACACGACATCGGCGTTCCGGCGCGCGGCCCCGAAGCACGCCCTTCTTCCACGAGGGCGATGGAGGAGACAGACTGCGATAACCGACACACGATCGCCCCGCCCATGTCCTTCCCCGCCCCGCCCCCGACCCGTCCTCAATCCGCCCCCCACCCGCCCCCCACCCGCCCCCCACCCGCCCCCACCCGCCCCCCACCCGCCCCCCACCCGCCCCCCACCCGCCCCCAACCCGCCCCCAACCCGCCCCCAACCCGCCCCCAACCCGCCCCCAACCCGCCCCCAACCCGCCCCCAACCCGCCCCCAACCCGCCCCCAACCCGCCCCCAACCCGCCCCCAACCCGCCCCGCCACACCTTACAAGTGCCCGCTGCAATCGAACGGATTTCCTTTGGGCGGTGCCTAACTGTCGACAGTTCACGTGCTCTGCTTAATTTCTTCTCGAAACTTTGTATACACGCGCAACTGCAACTCCCAGGTGACGAGTCCTCGAACTAGCCATGGGCACTTGGCACGACATTCCTATGATATTTATTTAACTTGGCAAGAAACAACGAAGTTCACAGCAGAGAAACAATCTCTTCAATACGAAATCTATTTAATATAAATCTATTTAATATAAATCTATTTAATACAAAATATATTTTCTCAATACGAATATCATTTTCCAATCAGTTTTGTTCTTTTTAGGCATTACACACATTTTGAACCTGTATGACATGATGTTTTATACGTAGTCCATGGTTTTCGGTTAGTACACAGAATGAAAACGTTAGTGAGAAGTAGATATTAGCAAGTATTTGGTAGTGAAAACGGTAGTGAGAAGCAGGTATTAGCAAGTGTTTGGTAGTGAAAACGGTAGTGAGAAGCAGGTATTAGCAAGTGTTTGGTAGTGAAAACGGTAGTGAGAAGCAGGTATTAGCCGTAGGTGACGGAGAAGGCAAGACTCCAACAACGGAATACGATCATCTCCATCCATCTCGCGCCTTCTGCAATGGCACGGATTTCCTCCCGACGTCGACCGTAATTGTCGAAGGTTGACGCGCACTATTTAATCCCATCACGTGACGAGCAAACGGGTGGGCACGTGACAAGATATTCGAGTGATGTTTGCATGGCGCGTCGAGAGAAAATTGGGCTCGGAATAGATAAATATAGTCTACATTTCTTGTTACATTAACAGTCCACAAGAGCCATCAATTTCCACTCTTTTAATTCAATACTGTCAAATTTTCATTAGTGGCACAGGGATCCACTCTGAGTCATTTCCAGGACACGTGATTTGTTGTTAATATGGTGTCACTATGTTAATAATACATACACTGATCTGTCTGGAAGATGAAATCACAAGAGGCACTACAGGATATGCATTGAACAGGAGGTGCAATCTAACTAGAACTGTGCCTTAGTAATTTTCAACACCAATATAATACGACGCAAAATAAATATTATTGTCAGCACCGCCTTTAAAACGTTGTTTATGAATAACTGAATGTGTAAATGAAGAATTCCCATAACCAAAAGCATTTGATAACCAGTGTCCGGACATCGCTACACCAAATGAATTTAATACAAAAATAAAAATAAAGAAGGGATAAACGTCTCTTTTCTATTATTTAGCTCCAAAATCTTCAGAAAAAACCTGGATGCTAAAAATGCTGTACTTCATTTTCATATGTGTGTCTTTAAACGTCACAGGCACCTAAGATACGATTTTCCTCAACGTAAACCTTATTTGATGTCTTGGGTCGTCATTTTCTACACTATATAAAGTTTCATGTGTCATACGCCGTATAAAATGTCCGTTCAAACGTCATGCCTCAGAAACACGTCAAAAGAAAAGTGCACAATAAATATTACTTCTTTATATTCGAGTTTCATGGCAGCCTTTAGAATTGTTAGTCGTGCCGTTAGAATTGTTAGTCGTACAATTACATTCACTCAAGACAGAAACAAATTGTTAGAACAAAATTATGAATTTATTTTGCAGTGCCGTTTTGAAAGACTGAGGCAAATACTAAAGCAATCCACGAATTAATCAGAGGCGATTGTAGCAACGAACCCCTACAGTAGTTTTTCCCAGAAAAAAAAGTTATCCTAAAGTAATCCTAAGAATTGACGTGAAAGCTTTTCTGTAATTCTCACCCATTCTTTTCATCCAGAGTACAGGAATACGATTTCTCATAAATACACATTAAAGGAACCGAAATGTGTTTATGTACATCTTATGGTCGACCATATTATCTCTATAAAAGTCGACCAACCTCAAAGATACACATAAAACAAAAAAATCTCGGAAACTTCTTTAATTTGATACTTATAATACTTAAAAACGGCCACCTTATCCGACGTTCCTACGTCCCAGGTACCCCATTTTCACGAACATCGCGAGTAACGCGATGTGAAACAAATGCACTTCATTAAGACGCCCACTCTCACCCCGACGTCGCACTTCCATTGTTCTCGAGACGTTTCGGAAAACTCTCTGGGGCACACGCCGCTCCAGCGAGAGGTGTCGCCTCCAAACAGAAGCGACATCCAACTTCGCCTGTTCAGGTCCCTCGCCCTCGCCCTCGCCCACCCCCGCCCCCCTTCGGCCCGCGCTCAGCTGCGAAAACTGTCACCACCTCCCTCTCACACAGAGTTCCGCCCGGAACATAAAGTTAAAACGGAGATACGAGCAGAAAGTCGAACCAGAGATCTCCCGATTACGGGGAAAGGAAAGGGCGACGCGTCCCCCGCCTACGCACTCACGCCCGCCCGCCCTCGCGCGAGCCGGCGCTAGTCTGTCCCCGATGAGCGCGTGCGTGATAGCGCGGGGGAAGTCTGAACCGCGGCCGAAGCAGGGAGGGGAAATAGAGGGCGAGCGAAGACGGAGCGGGACGTGGGGAGAGTGGTCGGGCGGGGAGGGAAGGGGAGGGGAAAGAACCTCCCCTCGCAAATGGGGAGTTATGCAGATATTCCGCGAGGCGGCTTCAAGCGGGGTGGGGAAACTTCTGCGGATTTCGCTAACAAATGAAGCAACGCGCCCGCGACGGAGCGAGTTAGCGAGTTTGCGCTGCACCCTCCTGCCCCCCCACCCCCACCCGCCGGCCCCGCCCACTTCCCTGCGCCGCCCTCATCGTAAGCGCCGCCGCTGTCGCTGCTGCCGTGAACTCTGGAGACCAGGAGTTCGCACCCCACGAGCACGCTTCGAAGATTTCCAGGGTTCCGATTCAACGGCGGCACAGCGGCCCCGCCCCCTTTCTCTCCCCACCCCCACCCCTCCCAAGCAGCCATTTCACGCGGAACTTGACTCGTAAAGGGAGGTGGCGGCGAGTCGAACAGAATAGAATTCGCAGGTTTGCTCCGACATCAAAGAAAAGGCAAAGAGAACGTGACGGACTTCATTATGGATTTACGTAGATTTAAAGCGCCGTCGTTTCGGAGAATAATAAATGATACCTCGTAGATATCCCTTTCCTTCAAAATGTTCTTATATTACGTCATAAACTAAAGTATTAGATAAAGTAAAGTATTACATTCTTAGATCTAGACGTTCTGTGACCACGACGTTTCAGACTGACATTCAAACTTCCGAGTGGAGGAGATTTAAATTATTATTATTATTTATTATTATTATTATTATTTTTATTATTATTATTTCCCTAAGCGTGCTACTAATGATTAAGGGACTTACCCTATTAGCCTATATCAAAAACATTGAAAACGAAAGTATTAAAAATTCGCTGATAATGATAGAAAATTAATGGCACGCACGCAAGCAACCCACGAACTGCGGCACGCTGCAATAAAGTTTGTCATCGAGCGTAAATCGGGAACAATTTAGAATCAAAAAACCAAGTGTTCGCGTTGGAGTAATGTTTCTTACACAGCGATATATAACTTGAGTCATTTTTGAAACTTGTGTTTATATTATTATTTGGAAGGTACCCTCATTTTGGAGTACGAACTGTGAGAATTGTTGGAAGTTGGGTTCCTGCATGAAAATAATTCTCTTTCAAAATAACTGACAAAGGAATGTTCACGGATTCTTTACATGGATCCAATTAATTGTTGTTATTATTATTAATGCATTTATATGGAATTAAAATTAATATGTCAAGTTATTTTTTTAGAATTGTCATCTACACTATCTAGTATAAGCTACATTTGGCTGAGTAATTGATATTTCTACTAAATATCTCATTTCATATTTCATTTACGCAGGTGAGTTCAAGAATGCCTGAATTCCAGCTCGATGCATTTTTGAATTATATGAAAAGTGATTCACGTTATTTCATGCATTATGCAAATAAGACTGAAACGCGAGACCCATTTGGCGATGCCTCGCCCCCTCACACAGCATGTCGCATCGATTACACTTTCACTTTGAACGATGCTAAAAATAAAGCCAAATAAAGACGTAGGCGTGACGACACTCCCTTCGACATGCCCGTTCTCCCATTGTCATTGCATTCGAAGCGCCGAACAATGGCGGCGGGGGCGCACTTCCGCAAATCGACGTAGTGGCGAGGGAGGACGACGGCAGCAGAGTGGGGATGAGGATGAGGATGGGGATGAGGGTGAGGATGAGGAGGATGGGGATGAGAACGAGGACGAGGATGAGGATGAGGATGAGGACGAGGATGGGGATGACGATGAGGATGAGGATGAGGATGACGATGAGGATGACGCGGGAGCGAAGGCGAAGGAGATAGGGAGGCGGGAGCAAGGGCGCCGGCGGGGAAGAACTGGAGGGAGGAGACGGCCCAAAGGAGGGTGGGAGGGCGCAACTAGGGCGGGGGTTCGCGTGAGCGAAGGGGGCGGTGAATGCGAGGAGTGCAGCAGCAAGTGGAGCAACGGCAGTGGAGGCGAGGCAGGGACGGTGGAGGGCGCAGCGAAGGCCACAGCGGCGAGGACCGGAAGCAGGACTTAGGCGGGGGGGCGAGAGGTGTAGAGTGGCAGGGTTTGACGGAGGCGGCGGCGGACGGGGGAGGCGGCGGGGGACGGGGAATAGGGACGGGGTGGCGTGGTGGCAGGGAGAGGTGGCGGCAGAGCGACAGGACGATAGGACGACGGGATGTCGAGACGATGGGACAACAGGGCGACAGGGCGGTGGAACGATGGGACGACGGAGCGAAGGAACGATGGAGCGAAGGAACGACGGAGCGAAGGAACGACGGAGCGAAGGAACGACGGAGCGAAGGAACGACGGAGCGAAGGAACGACGGAGCGAAGGAACGACGGAGCGAAGGAACGACGGAGCGAAGGAACGACGGAGCGAAGGAACGACGGAGCGAAGGAACGACGGAGCGAAGGAACGACGGAGCGAAGGAACGACGGAGCGAAGGAACGACGGAGCGAAGGAACGACGGAGCGAAGGGACGACGGAGCGAAGGAACGACGGAGCGAAGGAACGACGGAGCGAAGGAACGACGGAGCGAAGGAACGACGGAGCGAAGGAACGACGGAGCGAAGGAACGACGGAGCGAAGGAACGACGGAGCGAAGGAACGACGGAGCGAAGGAACGACGGAGCGAAGGGACGACGGAGCGAAGGGACGACGGAGCGAAGGGACGACGGAGCGAAGGGACGACGGAGCGAAGGGACGACGGAGCGAAGGGACGACGGAGCGAAGGGACGACGGAGCGAAGGGACGACGGAGCGAAGGAACGACGGAGCGAAGGAACGACGGAGCGAAGGAACGACGGAGCGAAGGAACGACGGAGCGAAGGAACGACGGAGCGAAGGAACGACGGAGCGAAGGAACGACGGAGCGAAGGAACGACGGAGCGAAGGAACGACGGAGCGAAGGAACGACGGAGCGAAGGAACGACGGAGCGAAGGAACGACGGAGCGAAGGAACGACGGAGCGAAGGAACGACGGAGCGAAGGAACGACGGAGCGAAGGAACGACGGAGCGAAGGAACGACGGAGCGAAGGAACGACGGAGCGAAGGAACGACGGAGCGAAGGAACGACGGAGCGAAGGAACGACGGAGCGAAGGAACGACGGAGCGAAGGAACGACGGAGCGAAGGAACGACGGAGCGAAGGAACGACGGAGCGAAGGAACGACGGAGCGAAGGAACGACGGAGCGAAGGAACGACGGAGCGAAGGAACGACGGAGCGAAGGAACGACGGAGCGAAGGAACGACGGAGCGAAGGAACGACGGAGCGAAGGAACGACGGAGCGAAGGGACGACGGAGCGAAGGAACGACGGAGCGAAGGAACGACGGAGCGAAGGGACGACGGAGCGAAGGAACGACGGAGCGAAGGAACGACGGAGCGAAGGAACGACGGAGCGAAGGAACGACGGAGCGAAGGAACGACGGAGCGAAGGGACGACGGAGCGAAGGGACGACGGAGCGAAGGGACGACGGAGCGAAGGGACGACGGAGCGAAGGGACGACGGAGCGAAGGGACGACGGAGCGAAGGGACGACGGAGCGAAGGGACGACGGAGCGAAGGGACGACGGAGCGAAGGGACGACGGAGCGAAGGGACGACGGAGCGAAGGGACGACGGAGCGAAGGGACGACGGAGCGAAGGGACGACGGAGCGAAGGGACGACTTAGCGAAGGGACGACGGAGCGAAGGGACGACGGAGCGAAGGGACGACGGAGCGAAGGGACGACGGAGCGAAGGGACGACGGAGCGAAGGGACGACGGAGCGAAGGGACGACGGAGCGAAGGGACGACGGAGCGAAGGGACGACGGAGCGAAGGGACGACGGAGCGAAGGGACGACGGAGCGAAGGGACGACGGAGCGAAGGGACGACGGAGCGAAGGGACGACGGAGCGAAGGGACGACGGAGCGAAAGGACGACGGAGCGAAGGGACAACGGAGCGAAGGCACGACGGAGCGAAGGGACGACGGAGCGAAGGGACGACGGAGCGAACGGACGACGGAGCGAAGGGACGACGGAGCGAAGGGACGACGGAGCGAAGGGACGACGGGACGTCGTGCGGGGGCAATGATGGGGCGGGAGGCGGTGGTGATAGCAAGGGTGGCTGATCATCAAACAGTCGCGGCGGCGGGTCGTTCCAGTTGCGAGAATTCTTCCCGATAAGATACGAAGTCTTGTTAAAAATTAACTCAATCAGGAGACAGGGATTTGCACTAAATTATATAAATAACTAATTATTGTGTCTCATTGCATATCATAACTGGATATACCACATTTCATTATAAGTAAAGTTTAAGTATAAGTTTATAAAGTTAGTTAATAGTTTGTTTATTCGAACATACTCAAAATCGGAATGCTTCCTTATTTCTCACATTTACTGCAAGGCACATCATCATTCATTTATTCTTAGTTCTGGAGCGTATGCTACAACGAAAAGAATGTTCCATGCTCGCTAATGACATGCATGCCAAGCACGTTTGTTGCTCGTCAGACACGTTATTCTTGACAGTCGCGTCACCGCCTCCTTTCTGTCCGTCTCAGCTCAGAACATACCATATTAAAGCGGCTGTGAGTCTCAAACAAGTGTTCGAACTATTAATACTTTTGGAGTCTGTTCCATCTCTATGGTTCCTAATAACAATTCCACACATAGAATAGTGTTTTACATTGCCACATTTATTCGTTATCAGTTCCAGAACTTTTCTTTTTACAAAATACTTACTGTGTTAAATCTCCGTAGCGCCGTAAAATCGATCAACATCAAACATCATCAACATCGAACATCAAATAGTGAACTTAAATCCTAATAAAAATCAAAATACTGCAGGTTTCTGTCCACATGTGCCACAAAGCGGGATTTCCAACATCATTTCCACTTTTCTAGTCAACGATTTCTTGTTAGAACGTTTTCGCAAATTAATACATGTCTGTATTAATGTAGGTTTTCGAAACATTCAACTGATGCCGCTTCCGTCGGGGGGGTAAATATGCATTTTTTTCTTTCCGAGCACCCTCTCTTACACCTGATATGAAAGTGTCAGGATACGTCTGTTTTTATACCTATGGAATGGATTTCTCCGTCTTAAAAATAGAACGTAAAGACAATCACACATCACGAAGGCATACATTCTGAAATGTTTACTCTTCCACATATCGGCAACTGAATAAACACGTGCCATTACCGGATCAATAAATCACTTTACCAGGTCATGGAAACAACCTACAGAAATTAGAACTATCAGTGTACTAATGTTGACTGAAAAGCAAATACTAAACCAAGAACTTTTTCTCTGAAGATAAAATGAACTCTAAGTAGAAAAAGTGAAATCAGAGGCACTAATACGAAGTGAAGTAAAAAAATTGAAAACAACTTTTGTATAATTAACCGAAATGAAGAAAGGGAAGGATAAAATCTAGTAGGAAGAGTAACACACGGCAAAATGTGTAGTAATATTACAAGAAGTTCTTAGGGGCAACAAACGAAGAAAGGGTTGCAGCTTCATACGATGACCAGAACTGAATTTCTTTGGCATTTGGGGACGGATTAATTCGACATTTGCCAGCTAGCTGTGTTTCCAGTCCTAGAACTTTTTTTATTTACGTATATTATCCACGCCTCGGAGTAAGGGAGCCCATGGCGAGCAACGTATTCCCATCCACCTACCTATTGTAAGAATGTTTAGAAACAAATATTAACCACATTCGAAGAGACCTGCGACAGGAGACTGAAGGAAAATGATGCCCTACTTCTGCTAGTTCTGTCTCGAGTGTGAGGGAGTTCTGGATGTAGTTGAGTAGAAGAGACAGTTGAGCAAGAAATCATCCTGAATGGAAACTAGTTGCAAATTGAATATATTCTGATTTTATCAACTTCATTCTAATGCGAAATGAAATGATCGTAATACCTTTGTTTCAACATATTGGCATTTACCAATAGATGAAATCAATTACTGCCAATAAGTGTTTCTTCTTTTACAACATTCACATCAGGTAAAATAAATACTATTAACTTAGAATACTTGCAACTATATAGTGAAATACAGAAAGTTTTATATCCGAGAAGATGCGACACGTATTACATAAAACATAAAAATTACCGACTCTTAGAAAAGTATTTAGGACAATAGGTTTTTGTGGAAAATCACTGTGGTATCCGCGGGATAAGTGAACAGGCGTCAGTTCCCATTGAAAAAACTCATAAACCGGTGGAGATGGTCCCAGGTCACGATACTTGACGCAAAGAAAACTACTAGAACTCATATTCATTTTTTCCAGTGGACAGCTTGAGTTGTTTACACTGACTTATTTGCGCATTTGAACCTTTAACATTATCGCTGAGTCGCTGATCCCTTTTCTTCTCCCCTTTTTTCCTTCTCCTTTTAGCGTCCACGACAACTCAAACATCTGAGAGGAACTCTCCCGTCCTGAAGACACAAGTTCACACGTTGATGTGCGCCTGCAGAATCGCCTGTCCTTCTAGCATTCGACGTCCGACGCCAAAGCATCTCCCGCAACTGAAGGGGGGAAGGAGGGAGGAAGGAGGAAGGAGGAGAGGGGAGACGAAAGAGAGGGCAGTCGAGAGACTGTCAAGAGGGAAGAGGAGAGTCGTCGAAAAAGAGGTAAGGGGATAGTCAAACGAGAGGGAAACGAAGGCCGAACAAGAGAGGAAGTGGGAGACGAACGAGAGGGAAAGGGAGAGAAGCCGGAAAATTGAGGGTGAGAAGGGAGAGACGAACGAGAGACGAGTGGGACAAACGAACGAGAGACGAGTGGGACAAACGAACGAGAGACGAGTGGGACAAACGAACGAGAGACGAGTGGGACAAACGAACGAGAGACGAGTGGGACAAACGAACGAGAGACGAGTGGGACAAACGAACGAGAGACGAGTGGGACAAACGAACGAGAGACGAGTGGGACAAACGAACGAGAGACGAGTGGGACAAACGAACGAGAGACGAGTGGGACAAACGAACGAGAGACGAGTGGGACAAACGAACGAGAGACGAGTGGGACAAACGAACGAGAGACGAGTGGGACAAACGAACGAGAGACGAGTGGGACAAACGAACGAGAGACGAGTGGGACAAACGAACGAGAGACGAGTGGGACAAACGAACGAGAGACGAGTGGGACAAACGAACGAGAGACGAGTGGGACAAACGAACGAGAGACGAGTGGGACAAACGAACGAGAGACGAGTGGGACAAACGAACGAGAGACGAGTGGGACAAACGAACGAGAGACGAGTGGGACAAACGAACGAGGATGAGGGGAGAAACGAACGAGAGATGAGTGGGAAGAAGAGAAGAAGAGCGAGAGGCGCTGCCTGCAAAACGAAAGACCCCGCGACGCTAGCGATAGGCCGGGGCGTTGCTGGGAAGAGGCGGGGGAGGTCGCGACAGGAGCTAAGCTTGCGGCAGCATGGACCCAGAGCAGCAGCAGGGGCTGTCGACGGCGGTCGTGCGGCGACGGCGCGGGTGGACGGGGGGACGGGGGGAGGCGGGGGAGCAGTGGGGTTGGCAGGGGCGGCGAAGGCGGTTGGGGTTGCGATGGGGACACATTTGTGGCAACGAGGAGCAATGGCTGTGGAGGCAGAATTGTCCGCTCAGAAAATCGGGTTCACTTTAGGTTAATTGGTGGACCCCTGGCAGGGCGTCAGGTTTGTGCCACTGTGATAACTACATGTCATATGAAGGCTGTGTTTTTGCATCCTATGAAGACCTGAATGTTATCAGTTGCGTTGTGATATGACATGCATTTCTAATTCCCGTATCAGCTCGGAACCTCAATCGTTTACGTAAATCCTTTCCCGTCTCTGGAATCTGGCGCATCTGGCTGAAACGGCTGAACGGTCTTCTGCTACTAGCCCCCTGTAGGAGCAACCTGAACTGCCTTCATCTAACATCGCATTGTTACAATTGCGCTACTCACTATTGTAGCCTTATAATTTAGATACTAGTAAAATCCGATTACGTCGACAAAGAAAATATAACTTACAGAAGAAGGAGCAGGCTGAAGGCCAAAGAATATGCGACAGATCCGTAAGGCAACGGCTGGGTCACGTTAAAAAAAAACAACAACCAAGAGCAGGAGCAGTTACTCCGAAGGCAAAGAACATGAACAATAGAGAGAGATTTTAATGGGAGTCGTATGAAGGGTGTCCCACAAGGCTGGAGTTCTGTTGATGTAGATGACTGTGATTATTATAACTGCAGGTAGATATCTAGTTTCTCTGATATGGGCTCATTTATCCAGTCATGGACAAAACATATCAAAGAAAATAGAAAGGGCGCAAGTAACATGGCAACAGAGACAAAGGACGGACGGTGGTAATTAAAAAGAGCAGAATGGGGAAGCTTTTTAAGGAAAATGGCAAGGCAGTGGACATGGTAAAGACGAAGTGATATATTACAAAGACGGACAAGGAAGAACTGCAGAAATGCAACTCCCACAAAAACAAGATATTGCGGAGGTGACAGCGTAGCCCGAGCAAGACCTTTGGAGCAGAGACACCGCGACGGCGGTGGCGCCAAGTGGAAGGGAAGGGGAGGGGGCGGGGGGGAGCGGGGGTTGAAGTGGTAGAGATGATGCCGCGGGCGACAACGCCCACCGCGGCGGCGGGCGAGGCGCGGGCGCGGGCGGACGCGGAGGCGCGGAGCGAAGAGGTCGTTAATGAGAGCCTGCTCGAGATGTGTCAACTCCGCTCCCGGGCCCGCCCCGCACCGCCGCTCCCCGCCCCGCCCCGCCCCCTCCGCCCCGGCAGCGCGGCGCGGCGCGGGCCCCTGCCGCAGCCCCAGAGAACCGCCTCGCGCGTGGCTCGGGGCTCCGGTTTATTCAGCGCCTTCCTCTCGGGGTGCCCCGCCTCCGCCGCCCCCGCCCGAAAGAACTCCCCAGAAGAGGCGCGGTGGCGACGCCGGGAGCAGCGGTGGCTTGGGATGTGTCGACGAACGCGGTGAGCAAGGGGATCGGAGGAGTTGCAGGGAATGAATGGCAGGAAGGAAGAAGTCAGCGGTTATAAAACAGAGGAGATATGAAAGAGGGAGATGAAATGATGGGAAACGAGGAAGTCGTGACAACACAGGAAGAATCAAAGAAATAACTCGTAATAATAATAATAATAATAATAATAATAATAATAATAGTAATAATAGTAATAATAATGATAATAATAATTATTTTAGAGGAGTATCTAGTGTCACAACGACGTAAATAGCTGTGGTATCCAGTTACTAAGTTGAGAGAATACTAGAAATGTCCTAAAGGGTAGCGACAACGACGAGTACGAAGGTGAGGAAAGCGGGGACTGAGCCGTAATCAAATATGGAGAGTTAAGTACACTGGTAGCGCGAGAAGTGACCGAAGAGGAGAAATGGGTCAAATGGGAAAGTGGAGAGCGAGTGAGGGCAACATGAAGTGAAGAGGGAAAAGTAAGTGGGTAAAGTAACTGGGACAAAGAGGGGAGACAAAGAGGAAGGAGAGGATGAGAAGCCAACGATTGATTCGAAACAAGGCGGAGTGGGTAGGGAAGACACAGGAGCGGAGCGCAAGGTGGGCGGGTTGTGGCCGGGTTGTGGCCGGGTTGTGGGCGGGTTGTGGGCGGGTTGTGGGCGGGTTGTGGGCGGGTTGTGGGCGGGTTGTGGGCGGGTTGTGGGAGGGTTGTGGGAGGGTTGTGGGAGGGTTGTGGGCGGGTTGTGGGCGGATTGTGGACGGGTTGTGGGCGAGGTGGGCGACATGGGCGACATGGGCGACATGGGCGACATGGGCGACATGGGCGACATGGGCGACATGGGCGACATGGGCGACATGGGCGACATGGGCGACATGGGCGACATGGGCGACATGGGCGACATGGGCGACATTGGCGACATTGGCGACATGGGCGACATGGGCGACATGGGCGACATGGGCGACATGGGCGACATGGGCGAGATGGGCGAGATGGGCGAGATGGGCGAGATGGGCGAGATGGGCGAGATGGGCGAGATGGGCGAGATGGGCGAGATGGGCGAGATGGGCGAGATGGGCGAGATGGGCGAGATGGGCGAGATGGGCGAGATGGGCGAGATGGGCGAGATGGGCGAGATGGGCGAGATGGGCGAGATGGGCGAGATGGGCGAGATGGGCGAGATGGGCGAGATGGGCGGGCGGGGCGGGCAGCCATCGCAACCGGTTCCCCGAGGCATAAATCCTGCAGTCGTAATAAAGGGCGTTGGCGGCGACGGCGGCGGCGTCTCTCTCTCGGAATGCACCGGTGTCTCGGGGGGCACAAACGCTGAAAGCTGGCGGCGGAGGCGGCGGCGGGGGCGGAGGCGGCGGAGGGGACGGTGGCGGCGAGGCAACGACGATGAACACTTCGATGGCAGCGGTGGCTGTTGTCTGAGACGGGAAAACCAATGATAAGAGAAGACGTAACTGACGAGCCACGAAGAATTCCAGAGACCGGGATGTTGACATGTGAAGCAGTGTGTTCTCTTGAATCAACGCTCGCTCCAAAAACACTCAAGGGTGGTTCGTAAACCCTCTGGAAATAATATTTTCCTCTGACACCATTCCGATGTACATTTATTTTTATTATGGTTTTAATAAGTATTATATTATTTGTTTTTATAAAAGAGTAGTATGTGGATTTTATACATCTAGAATTTATAATGGTAAAATTATACTTTACCCCATTTATAATTCTTGTCACTCGATTGTTTTTCTTATGTTTGGTCCACAAGGGTTTGCTTAATAGAGTAACGAAAGATAACTTTTTTGTTGATTAGCAAATCTATTCAAATAATAAAATACATATGACCAACGTTCGCCTGAACTAGTCAGTCTTAATATATACTCGTACACTATAGTTTTAATTACAACTGAGTTCGTAGATTCTTTACTTCTTTTATGTTCAAAGACAAAAAAAACTGATTTTTGCTAACTAACGTTTTTGAAAATCAGGTCCCCTTAAAATATACGTTTTGTCTGTCGCGAAATTTCGAATGTTTGCCAGACAGGACAAATACAATACAGATAATACAACTCCCCGTCCACCCAACATTCGTAGAAACAGTCCCCTTATCTATACGCCATACCCCGCGTCCTCCCGATGCTTTTACATTTTATTTTCACCTTTTACTCCGCGTCGCTGTACATCCGGCTTTTTCCCTCCGCGTAAACCCCGCGGCCTTAATAAACGACTCCCCAGCCTGTATCGCGTTCTCTCTCTGCGACGCTCCCCGCTTCTCCGTCGCGCGCGCCACGCACTTACGAACCTCGTCGTGGCGATGTGGCACAGCGCGCGAACCACTGGGCACCCGGGCTCGCCCCCGAGCGCCGCCAGCCCGCGGAGAGAAATGATGTTTTTAAATGGGCTCTCGCCTGCCTTCTGCGGCAGCGACACACGCGCGAGGCGAGTGCGGCCATTTTCGGGAGCAGACTGAAGTGCCCTGGTTACGCCGTCGGTGAGAGTGGTGATTGTGTGATCTGCACGGAGACTGAAACGGAGCTCGCAGTGACTTTGGTGCCCGTAATAAATATTGTGATCAGTAACGCCAAGGAGACGACCTACGGTAATATTTGTGATAAAAAGTAACGATTTGAGGTGATCGTTATGACCATGGTGACCGAGGTGTATCCGTAACGATTGTGATGACTAAGGTAACCGTGTTGACCGAAGTGACCGAAGTGACCGAAGTGACCGAAGTGACCGAAGTGACCGAAGTGACCGAAGTGACCGAAGTGACCGAAGTGACCGAAGTGACCGAAGTGACCGAAGTGACCGAAGTGACCGAAGTGACCGAAGTGACCGAAGTGACCGAAGTGACCGAAGTGACCGAAGTGACCGAAGTGACCGAAGTGACCGAAGTGACCGAAGTGACCGAAGTGACCGAAGTGACCGAAGTGACCGAAGTGACCGAAGTGACCGAAGTGACCGAAGTGACCGAAGTGACCGAAGTGACCGAAGTGAAGGTTGACCATTAAAACGAAAATAAACGGAAAGAAACTCCGAATTGGTTGCAGCAAGCGAAAATTTCTTCCCAGAAAAGAGAGAACAGCGCGAAAAGGTTACCAAGAGGCCGTTTCCGAGAACCAACCAGATCGCGAGAAAGCGCCGGGCAACGGAGCGCGGCAAGACGAGACGAGACGAGACGAGACCCGCCGAGAGAACAGAGAAGAGGTCGATATGGGCAGTTGATGAGTCTGCAGCAACGCGGTAGTAAACGGCCGACGCGAGGCAAAGGCGCGGTAATGACGGCGGCGAGGCCGAGCGCGGGGGCTAACGCAATGGCGTACGCGGAGGCTGGGGGTGCAGGGGGCTGAGGGTGCAGGGGGCTGGGGGAGGGGTTGGGGGCGGTGGCGAGTGGCGCGTCCACTCTGACGCGCCGGCCGCACCGCACTGCTCCGCACCGTGTCTCGGCCAAAGGTGAAAGGTCGCCTCGGAAACTTGAAGCTCCGCTTAAGGGGGCTGAAAGAGGTCACGAACGCGAGCTACCCTCTGCTGCCATCCGCCGCGCCGCGCCGGCCCACGCAGGACTGCGCCCAGCGGCCCACCCTCACGCCCCTTCCCCGCCACGCCCTCCGACCCACGCCGCTTTTCCCCGCCCCGCAACACTCTTCCTCACCATCTGCCAACCCGCTCTTCCTCGCACCACTCCGCCCCACTGCCCGCCCCGCAACACACTTCCTCACCTCGTGCCGCCTCGCACTTCCCCGCCTCAGTCCCACCCACGCTGCTTCGCCCCGCTCCTCCCCCCGCCCCGCAACACACTTCCTCACCTTCTGCCGCCCAGGTCTTCCTCGCCCCACTCCGCCTCAGTTCTCGTCCCGCCATACACTTCTTCACCACCTGCCGCCCCGCACTTTCCCGCCTCGCTCCGACCCACGCTCATTCGCCCCGCTCCTGCCCCACCCCGCAACACTCTTCCTCACCATCTGCCACCCCACTCTTCCTCGCACCACTCAGCCCGTCTCGCCCCGCAACACACTTCCTCACCTCGTGCCGCCTCGCACTTCCCCGCCTCAGTCCCACCCACGCTGCTTCGCCCCGCTCCCGCCCCGCCCCACAACACACTTCCTCACCATCTGCCAACCCGCTCTTCCTCGCACCACTCCGCCCCACATTTCACCCCGCAACACACTTCCTCACTTCGTGCTGCCTCGCACTTCCCCGCCTCACTTCGACCCACGCTGCTTCGCCCCGCTCCGTCCCCGCCCCGCAACACTCTACCTCACCGTCTGCCACCCAGCTCTTCCTCACCCCACTTCTCGCCCCGCCACACACTTCCACACCCTCAGCCGCCCAGCTCTTCCACGCCTCACACCGCTCTGCTCCTCACGCCGCCCCGTGTCATTCCGCCTCGTTTCTCCATGTCCGTCTCCCCGCTTGTTCAAAGGGCAGCGACCGCGGGGCCTGTCTGCCAAAGGCTAGCGCCCCGACACCAACACGCCCGCGGCAGCGTGGAAGGTAGTCGCCGAACGACCGCTTCCAAGAACGCTACTTGCCGCCGCTCGAGGAGGGATTCTCCTGCGAGGCAGACGAGTGGTTGCGGGGACACAGGTGAGAGCAAAGAACTGCATTAAGCCTTAGATGGCTTCACTCCAAGGCAGAGATTCCCAGCCGGGGTTCTCCTGTACCCCTCGTTTCATGGGGTCCAGAGAGACATTCGTGAGTTCGTGATGAATAAAGGGTTTGGAAAGTCAGTCCTTGAAACTATAGAGTATTACTCTTATAATAATAATAATAATAATAATAATAATAATAATAATAATAATAATATATTTATTTTGACCACAACTGGCGTCTTTGCCAGGTGGTAGCCAATTAATTACACTATACAAATGAAAATTAAATATAATGTATTACCTAGAACTGTGTATACCCCAGCATAGCAAGAAAGCCTCCATTTCACGCGTACACATGTGAAACTCAGACTCTCTGTGCACACACCCAAACACGCACGCACCACGCACAAATACGTATACACACACACGCACTCACATACATACTTATACACACACATATACATATATTCATATACACATATACATACGCATATGCATATACACACGTACACGTGCGTATACGCATATATTCACACACAGACATATATACACACATACATATGCACACTCCAAAAATGTACTTACAGCTAATTAATACCATCTAATTATATTCTATCGTATTCTATTGTATCTAATTCTAATCTTAAATATTTTTTTCATTTTACTCTATTCACTTCTGCTACGTCTTGCTGCGCTGCTCTACACTGCAACGCCCAGCCCCACACTCTTATATTCATCTGTTCTTTATTGTATCCAAAATGTTGAGAATGAAAAATAATAATATTTTGTATTGTATACGTTTTACCAAAATGATAATTCGAGAAGGTTAATATTCACTAGCCTCAACGTGCCGTGTAACATTAAACCTCAAATTGGGTTTACTTGCCGTAGAATGAGATCCGAGAGAGTTTGAGGGAGCACTACGGTTAAGAAAACCCGTTTAGGGGAAGAGCAATTGGATCAGGAGTACAGGCAAATAAAATGTTGAACTGGAAGTTAAAATGCGTTTTTTATAGCGCGGACGATTATGAGAACAAGAACATGTGAAATTGGAACGAGGTAGTGTACAAATACCTGTCACCACTGACATGTTGCGGTTACGGTCTCATGAAGGCCGATAAATCAATGTGTTCGGGAGATGCAGAAAATGATCTGGGAGAAGAAGAATTTATTTTGGAAAAGCACACAAAAAGAAAACGAAAATAAACATTAATAGGAATTATTTGTATTCATCATTTAAGGCAAAACAATGATAAGAATACCCTCATTCTAAAGCATTAAAATCACAATAAATGAAGACCGAACAAACCCACTGCGTTCAACGAGAAGTACGCGAGTTTGACTTAACACAAAAACTTTTGTAGTATTTGATGACAGAACAAGGTTGTGGTAGGAAGCTACGATCGTAGACATTGTACGTTGAAGTTTTTTGAAGAGCAAAGTTCTTATGTGTGAGAATTTCACCTAATACTGCGTGCTCTCGCTTTTGATGGGAATGTTTCAGTACGACACATTATATGCATTATTTACACTTGCATATCATTATTCTAGCATTTAAAATTATCTATTCGATATTTGAATGTTACAAGCTATAACTCATAATATACTCCGATTTAAATATAGTGGCACCTGAAGACCACGAGCTGGACGGAGAAGGAGGTCACTGACACTGTAGTCCAATCGGGAGCTTCGTTACGATTTAAATTTTTGGTATTGGAGCTACCGGTTGAATGGCAATGTCCCCGCTCCTTCCAACTCGTGACTTTGAGGCGCCACTATACATAAATCAAAGTATAATCACAAGAGAAGTTATTTCTCCGCGCCAGTCTCGATTCACCGATCGTTCGCTGTTTGTTTGGAGGCCCCACCGCACCAGCCAATGCGTCCAGCTATCGCTCCGCCAACAGCAATCATCGGGGGTCGAACCCCCGCCGCCGAGCGTGAAGTGCGACATGGGGGGGGAGGGGAGGGGAGGGGAGGGGAGGGGTTAGAGTAGGGGGGAGGGGAGGTGGGACCGGGCGCACAGCGCTCGGGCTCACCGCATCCGGCACAATCCCGAGTTAAAACCCTGTCAAGGGCGCCAAGTCGCCCGCACCTGCCGGGGTCGCGCCGCGCCGCGCCGCGCTGCGCTGCGCTAATGTACTCTGACCCCACACACAGATGCCGCAGCGCCACGCGACACCAAGTGCGCAGTGCCCAAAGTGCTCTCGAACTCTGTGCCAAGAACGAACCGGCAGAAATGGCTCTGTGACAGCCGACCGGGAAGGCCTAGGAACGCACACATGAATGTATTTCCCCTCAGGATTCGCGGCAGATTTTCGTAGCTAGTCTAAATCCACTCATTCTCTGGAGGAGAATTCTAGCGGCCGTCTGCTCTGATTGGTAGTTTTCCATGATTTCTCCTGTCAATATCAGGCGAGAAGCCATTACAATCTTTTCACTGACTGCGCGCAATCTTCTCTTGCTCAGTTGTGCGTGCATCCCCTCCACTCCCCTTACACATAAACACGCGCGCGCGGGCTGGCACGATTGCGCATGCGTGTGCACACACACACACACACACACACACACACAGAGGCAACCTTGAATTTATTTCCACACATGCCAGGAGACCTGTCTGGACCTTACGGCTTATTCTGGATTATTAATGAATCACCTTGGTGAATGAAGAGGTAGAAAAAAGGACTCGTCACTGCTACTACATAGTTAGGTATTGGAGTAAAATGCTATTGTAATAGGTGTCTGACCGGATTTAGAGTGCTAATCTTCCGTCCTACCTAGCGTCCGCGGTTGTCAGACGTTCAGCCGTTTTGCCACAAGGCGACATGAGACACCAAATGTCCTCATGCAGTCCCGCGGTCACAGATTGCTAACACGTTTTGGGGAAAAAGTGCTCCGCTCAGCTCAGCTATTGCAATGCTAAGTTTCGGTGTAGTTTTTTAATTTTTGTAAATGTTTTCTCTTTGATATTTAAAGTGCAAGGTTTTAGAAGTAGTAAAGTAAGTATCCATTTACAAGTTTAATTTTAATAATTAAATTACAGTCCAGCTCGGTTTTTAGTCTTAGGTTCCTGGACTCAGTCAGACCCGGCGTCAGATTTAGTCGGCCAAGCGGCAGCCCTAGCACATCGCGCCGCAAAACCCTCGAAATGCTTTCTGCAAAAGTACAAGCGCTAACACCTACGAGCAAATGACAAACCAGTTTTCTCTAAAATGAACAAAGAAGTTCTAGGCAGCGAGTGTACTATTGGCTTTCGGAGAAGTTGAGTCAGTAACTACCAATAGGTTCACTTGTAATTATTTGGGCCCGGCTCTCTGAGATCACTTTCTTACCGTTTTACTGATGACTTTGCAATACAGAAGGGTTGTATCATAACCTAATATTATAAATTTATGTAATCGCTATCTTTGGTCGGTATTTAGTGTTCTAGGCAACGTTGACGCAGATAAATTTGCACCCTCTATTGAGATTTCAGTAGTAAAACGGGAAACAAAGACATGGACCAAATTCTCCGAAGTACCAACGTCACATCCGTTTCACCCTCTGTACAGAATAATATACAACTTGTATACGAAGCAAAGTAATGATAATCAATTGTAAATAACAACCAAAGTACCAGTATTTTGGTTAACTTTATTTAAAACTAGTTTTTTTGGTAACTCCTGTGACACGAATCAATTGAAACATCTGAAATTATTCATTGAAAGTAAATAACAAGTGGATGTTATAACGCAAATAAATGCACAGTGATAACTTTGCAAATGATTTTTACTTCCTTGAAAACATATACGCAATAAGATGGTAATTAGTTGCATGAAACATCAAACTTAACCGCATGTAGTTAATAATTTATAGGATCGATAAGACTTAAATATTTTATATAGAATCATCAACTTTCCCATCTCCGTCAGAGATCTTTTGCCGTCTTTGAAATTTAACACTTTTATCGGGATCATAACCACAAAGTTAGATTAGTAAATAGATATTACAATAAATGTAATAGCGAAAGTTAAGAAAATAATAAATAATTTCTCAAACAGAATGAGCACTGTACCTTCTATTTGATAACAAATACTGACTGACAGTGTCCAACTTCAAAATTCAATAAACGGAGTTTCTTTAATAATTTTGTATGGTATGGAAATTAGTAAATATGCTTATGGATTATTTTACCTTTGTTATTAAACATGAAACAAAAATACATCTAAACACTATTCACCCATGGTCAGAATACTTTTAGCATCCTTTCCTTCATGATATCTAGTCCAAAATCTTGGCATCTAATGTATGCAATTAAATAATCAAAATCCATTTCATGTGTATGTTCGTTTTGTGTAACAGAATTAATCAACAAGAAAATGTCGTCAGAGAGAGCTTTCCTTTTTTAAACATTGTGGTTGGCAAGTCGTTAGAGCCAAGGAAGACTTTCTTCAGACACTGTTTTATTGGCGCAAAAAGTACAAACTTTTTTAAGTTATAACAAGTTGTGGAAAAGTCTGTTAACGAAATAAGGCAGGTTTTTTGCCGACAGGTCTTGCTACAGGATAATGAGAAAATTTATTTTATGGAAAAAGTGCGTGTCAAATGCATTTTCTTTTAAAGCGTGCTTACTCATATAAACTGCTTGCCTCGTGTATTAAGAAAGGAACAAGGTTTTTTTTAAAACGAGGTTTACGCAAAGCAACACAGTTTTAACCACTTCCTTCAAGCCATCTTCTAATTCCAAAATATTATAGCACGTTCATGCAAGCCGTTTTAAATTAAAAATACTTAGGTCAACTCGTGAGAATATACAAGCTCTTTGGCACATAGCGCTGTCGGTTTTGTTTTCTGCTACAGTCATACCCTGTAAGTTGTAACCTGTATTATTTAGGACATTCTTTTAACTTTTTGCATTGATAATCATTCCATTCAATTGAAATTGAGCGTTTACATTATATATATATATATATATATATATATATATATATATATTGAGCGAGTAAGTAATGAGTAGATGACAAAGAGAAAACACCAATAATGGCAGTGAACACAGCACAACGTATCCTTCTGATCATCACAACACAATATCCTTCTGATCAAGGAGTATATAAATTGTGGCGAAATTTAATTGATAATTTATTTTAATTTTAAATTATGATACTCGACAAACTATATATATATATATATATATATATATATATATATATATATATATGTATATTACACCTTCAAATTCCTTTGCACACACGACTTGAGTGCTTTTTAACTCTCCAGAGATGTCCTAGAGAAACCACTTACTCGTATAAACAGACCCAGACCTCACTCGCATGTTAACGGCTTTACAAGCACGTGACCATTCTTCTGGATTTTTCTTCTTTCTCCACTCTCCAAACACATGTTAACGTGGAAGAAGAAAAACACACTTCGGAAAGCCTTTTTGTGGTCATATTTATCACGAAAAATATTTCATTGGTAAAAATTTTAAATATCATTATTTCGCATTCGATTAAAAAGTCATTCAGTCTCACATCTAACCAGTAATATAAATTATATTGACTCAATACTAAGAAAACACTAACCGTACAATTTAAGAAGCGGCTTCCCATCCATTAATTATAGATGACTTTTGAATCGTTTGTAACACGCCACTTAAAATGCCCAACTCCTTTGTGAATTAAAACAAAATACGCGGATGAAACCGAAAAAAAAAGAGCTGCATCATCATCATCTTACCCCGCATTGAGAAAGTGACCAGCAGTGTCAAGGAACGTGAACAATAGCAGTGAAAGACCGCGCGCTGCGCGCTCGCTCACGGCCCCCTGGACGCATTGTGGTTTCGAAGCATGTTGCCCCGACGCGCGGCGAATGCGCAGCACCCAACAAAGAACACAGAGGAGCGCAGTTGCCCGCTCCCCCCACCCCCACACCACCTCCGCCGCTCCCCAGCAGACGTCCGGAAGACGAACCCTCCCACCGCCCATTCCAACGAAAATGGGTCAAAGCCACGTACTGCAACACTTTTTTGTTCACAATACGGGAGTTTCTTTAAATATTTCATTTACAAAATATTATTTTCGAACGAACATAACCAGACACTGAAGTGTCAATAAACCAATTAAATATTCAGAGACCAAAAAATTCGTTACGTTCTTGTTTTACTTAATGTCATTACGTTCCCACAAGTCGAAATCATCCCACCTCACATACCACGAAAGGAAGAGTTTGACGAGTATACAATATATTTACTAAACGGAAAAATCGAAACCCGTCAAAATATTGTTTCCTGTCGTTCAGTACTTATTCTAAAAGACTAATTTTAAATTAGGGAGGTATACAAATTCAATCATTACAATCAGTATTCACTATGAACACATAGTTAGTTAAAGGTGCTTCTGATCAAGCATTTGAAATATTTTACATGTAGCAAGATTTGTGTACATGTATGATACAGTGAACGATGGCAAAGAAATCCTGCTGTTCATATTAGCTGAAAAAACCTAATGCATCACGTATTCTTGTAATCAATGAAACGTTTTTGTGAAGGGACATACGTGTCACATACGCGTCACAATTTTCGAACTTAAAAAGCTTGCTATTTTCATTTCACTAATTATAAACGAACACACTCATGCTTCTAACTCTAAACGACGAAATTACATCTCGGGCAATGAAATAATGATAATGACCGATAAGCGTTCATTGTAAAATGAAGTTTGATGAATATTAAAATTTAGTGTTGATACTATAAAATAATTTAATGCGAGAAGTAATAACAGATCTTAAAAACTTCTTCCTAAACGGAAACCTTAGTGTTATAAATATGAAGATCATTTATTGAGGTGCTAGCCCCTATGAATTCTACGAATATGGGAGGTAGAAACATTGGAAATAGTGTAAATAGTGAACAAAGTATTTATTGTAAATAGGTATTTCATGCATTTTTTCTCAGTGAATGCTTCATTGATTCACTGGTAACATCAATGTCAGGATGTTTTAGGCCATTAAGTTTATTCTGGAACATTAGATCGAAACGTTTAAACGTTTACTAGATTTTCAATTTACTTTGAGTTATGTTAAATAAAAAACGGTGAAATAATAATGTACTAAAACATTTTAAAAAGAGGAAAAACGCTTTGAGGAGTACGAGGAGGAAAATTTCCAGAAACAAAGCAAGGAAAACTTCCAGAAACAAGGCAAGAATTACTTCAGCATGTGCGTGATGGATCACGAATAGCCAACACCTATCGGGGTCTCAGACCCAAATCTTAATAACATTTGTACCAGGTGAACAAAAAATTCACGAGATTCAATGTAATAATCTCATACGCCGATATCATTGTCACGAAATACGAACTGATTTCGTTTTGATACTCATTAGAAACCGAGAAGTCGATGGCAAGGTCATTGACCTTATTCCTAGAATGAGGTGCACGAAATATATTAACATACCACTATTTTATTTCTATAGAAGTGTTTGAAATTTAAATGAATTAATTACAAAACAAAGATGTCAATATGACAGATTAAACTTATGATAAAATATTGAAATATTCATCTACATAAACGAATCGTTGCGGTTGAAATGAAATAAAATTCAATAATAACACAAAAGAAACGTTGCATTTCATGAAGCCAGTTCAAAAAGGAAGAAACCTTTTGGAAGTATGTGTACTGTACTTATGTATGTGTGTGAAAGGAAACAAATGTTGCTACAAGGGATTAAATTTTTTTTAAAAAAAAGCAAAAATCTTTACAACATGTTGATGAAAATTGAGCGTATTCATTGCACGTCGTTTCCTTTCATTTATATATTTCATTCCTATTATGTTCGCTGAAATGTTTACTTGGGAATCAGAAATAATGCAAGCACTGTGCGCGCATTCTGCGTCCATTCGGCCCACTGCGTCGTAGCCCGCCCGTCTGTTTAACGTTGATCAACACAGTCGTCGATTAGGGCGTTCCTTTCATCTCCAGTTATTTCGGGCGTATCAGCTGAATGGGGCGTTGCGTCACCAGCGCGATATGAACGGAAGAGGGCGCGGGAGGGCAGACCCCCGTTGATACGGTGCGAAGGCGCCGCGGCGCGGTTTGTATACGAGCAAGACGTTCTGTGGGATGATGAAAATAAACACGGGATTGACACTTGCTGAAGGACCAAACGTGGCACTCGGACGGTTGACTTCTAGTCTGTACGAGTTCAACGATTTGACAACTACAACGAAAAAAAAAAACAGAAAAAAAACAACTCCGTAAAAGACTGGGAGTCTTACAACTGACGGTTTCATAATCTTAGGATGCATAGCAAGAACATAGGGACTGAACTCGTTCAAAACATCATTACAAAGCTTGTTCATGGAAAACAGTACGTTGCATTGAAATACAAATATCAAGGAATGACGTACGAGAAAAAATTTCATATCAATAGTTGCCACTGCAAATTAATATTCTACATTTTAATTTGTTAATTATATTTATCAAGCAAATGCGACCAACGAGCTTTTAATTAGCAATAGAAATCTAATAAAGATTTTGTTTTTGTTAGAAATCCTAGACTCTAGCGCATGCATTGGATACACAACGATTTGATGAAAATTGTCACCAAAATGCCCTTTTAAAAAAGGATATTAGAAACATAATGGAGACAGAAGAGAAATTCATAACCTCAAATTTACATATTTACCATTAACGTATTATTTAATGAGAAATAAGAAACCTTTATAACTGTAAACCTTTTTATAAATATAAATATATTTTAACTTTCCCGAATCACAAACCTTTTAACATATAAATGTTTCATCTAGTAATACGACAAAAGACCTTTTCAAGAAACCTTTCTACAATTACATCCATTGACTTTCCTTTGTTCGAAACAAATTCTTCTGTATGAACTTCTCAATGCTTAAGAACTTCGTCTGGAAACTCCAAAATATCGATAACCATCAATTTTCCATCTCTTCCCTCATTAGAACACACTTTCTCTTTTCTTCACATTTCTCTCATTTTCCACTCTCACAAGTTTTTATGTTTCTGTAACTAATACAAGAAAAAACAAGTACAATGGACTGTCTAAAAAAATATTAAGATGGGCTCAAAAAATAATAATGTCCCTCTGCAAATAGTTAAGGAAAACGTCTTCACATCTTCATGGACTTCAGCAGTGTTTTTCAGTATTAAAAAAAAGCAAACATATGGTCCCGTTATTGCAACCACTTCTCTCAAAAAGTAATGAAACGCTTTTGTCCATCGTTTAGGGGCGGGCACATCCGCTCACTATATAAATTACGCTGTCCGTAAACCAAAAAATAAACTGCAGGCAGCAACAGCTTGATGATCGTTTAATGATCCCTGCGAGGGCGGCCGGCCTCCTCCAGGCGGGCGTAAGGCGAACACTAATGAGGTCTGCCAATCAAGGGCAGTCTCTACCACGCCCGTCAACGCCCCGCCCCGGCCCATTCCTCTCCGCACCGCCCTGCCCACGTCCACGCCAACATCCACGCCTACGCCTACGCCTACGCCCTCGCTAACGTCACACCCCGCTCCCGCCCAGCACTCGCCCCCGCCCCGCATCCGCCCCGCCCTATTCCTCTCCTCTCCGCCCCGCCCTACGCCTCTCCTCTCCTCTCCGCCCCGCCCTACGCCTCTCCTCTCCTCTCCGCCCCGCCCTACGCCTCTCCTCTCCTCTCCGCCCCGCCCCGCCCTATGCCTCTCCTCTCCGCCCCGCCCTACGCCTCTCCTCTCCGCCCCGCCCCGCCCTACGCCTCTCCTCTCCGCCCCGCCCCACCCTACGCCTCTCCTCTCCGCCCCGCCCCGCCCTACGCCTCTCCTCTCCGCCCCGCCCCGCCCTACGCCTCTCCTCTCCGCCCCGCCCCGCCCTACGCCTCTCCTCTACGCCTCGCCCCGCCCTACGCCTCTCCTCTCCGCCCCGCCCTGCCCTACGCCTCTCCTCTCCGCCCCGCCCCGCCCTATGCCTCTCCTCTCCGCCCCGCCCCGCCCTATGCCTCTCCTCTACGCCCCGCCCCGCCCTATGCCTCTCCTCTCCTCTCCGCCCCGCCCCATTCCTCTCCTCTCCGTCCCGCTCAGCCCCACCCCGCCCCCGCAGCACCCGACGCACCCCAAGGGCGGGCGACCTGCGCGCCGGATATGAAACCCGGGAGAAACAGACGCAGGGGGCGCGCGCCCTCAGGCGATACCACGCCCCGCCCCACGCCGTCGCCCCGGCCGCCCTGGCTGCTCCTCCAGCACCTCTTCTACAGCCGTTTCTGCCTGCTGGGGCTCGACGTGGGAGGTGTCTTTTCCACACATAGTTACGAAAAAACGCGCTGTTGTACTCCGATTTAAACGCAGTGGCACATAAATGTCACGAGCTCGACGGAGAAAGAGGCACGTCACCCAATCGGGAGCTTCGTTACGACTTCTATTTATGGTGTTGGAGCTCTCGATTGCAGGCAATGAAACAACTTGAAGTGCCACTATGTTTAAATCGGAGTATACAAATGTTATCTATTAGTCTGAATCTTCTCTCATTTCCCTTCTCTTCCTCATATGCCTTTTGCCCTACCACATTGCTCGTCTTTCCTCGCGTAGTTACAGCAAAAGTCTTGTCCATGTGATTTTAACTTTGTCTCTGATTCTCTTTTTTTATATATTCTCTTCCTCCCTTAGCTGTTCCAACCCCTGGGAATCGAAATTGCTCGCGTCTATACCTCCGATAAAAGTTCATGGCATCGAGTATGTAGAGGACCTAGGGTTCGAGTCCCGACAGTGTCAGAATTTTCGACACTAGCTAGATCGAATTCAGCCGCTGTCTGGAGGGGAATTCCTGCGGTCGGTTGCTCTTATCGGTAGTTTCCCATCGTTTCTCGGATCAACATCAGGCCCGAGCAGTACCCTCACAAATGGGCCACGGGCAGCGCGCGATATTTCCTTCCCCTTCCTTGTTCAATCCTACTTACTCACATTCACACTTACATGCACTCACTACCACATATGTCGAGAGAGCAGTCGGGAACTTACAGCTCTTTCTTTCTCGCAAGGGCCCAATGGTAGGAGATACCTGGTTGGAGACAAACCCGCAAGCCGACTTACTAGATCGGCGCCGGATCTCACCATCCAGTAAGGAAAGATTACCGCCACTTTCCGCGATGAAACATGCACTACACTTACGGGCATTACAGTTCACGCGCCAGGAATCAGCAATCAATCAATTTCAGATAAATATCAAGCGCCCAGTAGCATTGTAACCGGAGAGCGCCGGTGTCTTCGATGTCCATCAACTACTGTAAACCGCTGACTTGGGACCGGGCTACCGGTGTTCCACTGTTGCGCTGTAACGCTGCACGGGATTGGCTCGGCGAAAGCGTGCCTTCGAGCCCATACGTGCCTAATCTGACACTGCTGTCAAAGAGTTATCGCAAAACTCTTGTCAAAATAAAGTAGTTTTATCCAAGTCTCTGGATCTTCTCTTTCCACTCTTTTCTCTTTGGAGCTGCTCTTTCTTCAGGGTCTCCACGCAGCTTCTTCCGACGTTTTCTTCGCGATATTGTTGTAACAACGTAAGTAACACGAAGTTTTATTTATATCTTCTCGTTCCCTTTTATTTCGCTTCTTTCCCTGCGGAAGAATGCACGGTTGACATCTGATAGCGCCAGGCTTTACCTTGTTGCAACTTCTCCGGCTTCGCTCCCTCCTTCTCCTCTTCTTTCTCTGCTTTCTCTCTTTCTCCTATAATATCCCTTCCCTCTTTTTCTTCTTAAATTTGTTATCGCAAAATTGTGAAGATGGGTAGCTTTCTCCACTACGTGCCTTTCTCTCTCCTTTCATGTTCATAATTTCTATTCCAGTGGTCCATGCTACCTTCGTCATCAGTTTAATTCTTCTCCACTATGCCGAAGGGTTCTTTTTTTACCTTTTCCCACTAACCACTTTTCGCCACGCTGCAAATTTATGACGTATCTTTTCTTCTGACAATTCTTTATGTAATTTTACTTATTCCTTCCACTATTTTTCACGTTACTTCACACCTACTTGACACATCAATCATCTCATTCTCCTCTTCTTCTTCTTCTTCTGAGATCATATCTTCAACTTTCTCCCCCCATTATTTTTCTACCTCTTCAGAAACGTTTCATCCTCTTCTTTCCAATTTGTTAAACCCTTTTCCTTTACATCGTGTATCACGCGTTTCAAAATGGTCCTTATTTCATCTTGAAATTCCTCAGTCCTCATACCATTCTCTCTTTTATATTCTCCTTACACTTGGTCCTAGATTTTACTTCATTATACAGTGCTTTTCATTTCATTTTCTGAACTCAATTGCCTTGTCAATTTCTATTCTTTATTTGTCAAATTTTCACTTCCTACGTTCCTTTACATATATAACTATTAATTAACGGAGAATACGATATTCAGAATTCAAATTTATAGAAAAATATTGATTTTCCAATCTCTCTTTTCACCTATTTCTTCTTCTCTCCCCCACATTTACTTGTTACTGCACTAGACATAACATGCGTAAGACGATCTTCATCTTGCCCGTGATATGATTTTAATTCGCTTTCTTGGCGTATCACCTTCTTGTATTCTCTTTCCTCAAATATAATGGAATACGTTCTCCCCGTAACATCATCTCTTACGTCTCTGTTCTCCTCGCATCACCCGTCTCCCGCGAGCAGCACCTCCCGCCACGTCCATCGGCGCCTTCGCTGCCGCCTGCGCCGCCGCCGCCGCCGCCGCCGCCGCCGCCGCCTTCGCACCCCGGCCGTGGCGCGGGGCCGGGGAGGGAGAGCAAGGGAGCTCGGGCCCGAGGCTCCCCGGCGCAGGGGCTGGGGCGGCGGCGGCGGCGGCGGCGGCGGCGGCGAGGGGAGGCGCGAGGAGAACACGAGCGAACGAGCTGCGGCGGCGGCGGCGCCCTGGGGGCCCGACCACCCGGCGGCGCAGCCAGCGAGCGAGCGAGCGAGCGAGCGAGCGAGCGCGCCGCCGCCGCCGCCGCCGCCGCCGCCGCCGCCGCCGCCGCCGCCGCCGCCGCCGCCGCCGCCGCCACTCCGCGAGGCGCTTTCTTAACGCGCGCACAGCGGCGGCGGAGGCAGGGGTGGGCACGACGGTGGCAGAGGCGGGGACGGTGTTGGGAGTGGCGTTGGGAACCATGGCGAGGGCCGTAGTGGAGACGTAGCAAGAGCCTTAGCAAGGACCGTCGCGGGGGGCCGCAGCGGGGGACGGTAACACGAGCCATAGCAAAGGCCGGTGTAAGGGCCGCAGCGGGGGGCAGAAGCAAGAACCACAGCATAAGCCAAGCTAAGGGCCATGCGGGGACCCAAGTGTGGGTCCTAACCGAGGCCCTAGCAAGAAGCATAACAAGGACCGTTGCAAGGGCCATGGGGGGACCCTAGCGGAGGTCTTGGCTGTGGCCTTACCAGGGACCATGGAGGGCTATGGAGTCTTGGACCGTAGCGGAGTCTTGGACCATGGCGGGGGCTCTAATAGAAACTGTAACGAAGTTCGCAGCGGAGCCCATAGTGGGGCCATGGAGAGACTATAGTGGGGCATAGGAGACCTGAGAGAATTGTACAGTGGGAGATTATTGAGAGGTCATTTTGGAGGAGGCAGCGGGGACTGAAGCGGGGATGATACGGAGGCGACGGCGAAAGAGGACGTGAAGGCGGAGGCGAGGCGGGGATGGAGGACGGGGATGGAGGGCGGCGATGGAGGGCGGCGATGGAGGGCGGCGATGGAGGGCGGCGATGGAGGACGGCGATGGAGGACGGCGATGGAGGACGGCGATGGAGGACGGCGATGGAGGACGGCGATGGAGGACGGCGATGGAGGACGGCGATGGAGGACGGCGATGGAGGACGGCGATGGAGGACGGCGATGGAGGACGGCGATGGAGGACGGCGATGGAGGCCAGGGGTGGAGGCCAGGGGTGGAGGCCGGGGCGAGGCTTAGACGGAGGCGAAGGCGGAGAGGGCAGTGGAAGCGGGCGACGCGTTGAAGACGGCAGCTCCAGGGAGCGAAGGCGACGGTGAAAGTGGGGAGGCAAGCGAGGCGGAGACGGCGGCAGCGGCGCGGCGCGGCGCGGCGCGGCGTCGTCGGGGGCGGGAGTGAGGGTGGGGGCGGGGGCGCGCGCGAAGGGCCGCCCCGCTGCTGTTGCCTGCGCCCTCGCCGTCCGCGAACGCGACTTTTGTAGTGACGGCGCGCGCGCGGAAAATCAATAGCGGGGCATATTTACCTTCCACCGCGCCGCCCGCCCGCCGCCGCCGCATAGCTTCGCGGAGCGCAATGGTACTCGCGGAGGGTGAGTGGGTGGAGAGGGATAAGAACGGGGGGAGGAGGAGTCAGGGCACTGGAGTGGGACGAGATGAAGAAGCGTAGGGCTAGAGCGGTGAAGTCGCGTCGGTGACGGCGGAACCAGGAGAGAGAGAGAAAGAATGAAGACTGCGCTTGATGCAGATGTAGTTAAAGAGACGGATGTGAGTGTGATAGAAACAGTAAGGAGAGACTGGAGTAATTGGTGGAAGAGTGATAGAACCAAAGAGGAAAGGGGAAAGACATTCCTAACTATACGATAGAACGGTGGGAGCGAGGGGGGCGACACAGTTTTTTGTTTCTTTAGATCGTCAAAACCTTAAGAATGAAGATGTGAGTAATTGGTAACCAACCCGAACAACACGTCACCTAAACATACTATAGTTCGTGTTGTTTGACTAATTTTATTAGTTAATTAGAAAAGTGGCGGCAATCGAATATATACGTCTCATTCTGCTGATGGCCAACATACATGAAGAGAGAAGCAAACATCAGTACATATGCACCTTAAGCATCAGCAAAATGCGATACATTGAGAATGTGGCGATGGCAGTAACGATGGCAGTGCTGTCAGAAGCTACGTCGGCAAATGCGTAAGGAGTAAAGGGGTAAGATATAAACTGAAGGGTCGGGACAGGGCTCGTCAAAGGGTGAGTCAATGGAAAACGTCAGTGGGAGCAGAGAAGGCTGGTGGGGGTGTGGCGGTAATGATCCGGGTAGCAAGAGGTCGAGATGTTCGACTGGAGAGTGTAAGTGATGCGGGCATTTAGGCTTTATTTATGAGTCCCTTTCGAGCACCTTCGAAGCTCTTTCGATGATTGATCGGTTCATTTACCGCACAGAGAAATCCGGTAGGCCATTTAAACTGAAGATTTCCAACGCGTTTGTTGTCGGCGCGTTAAAGATCGATGATAGAGTTGATGCTTACCATTAGATTCGAAAAAGTAAAAATGGGATTGTGATTCTCAATGTGATTATTCTTCACAACTGACTTGTCATGTAAATTTCGAAGATGTATTTATGAGTTCAAATACGTAATCTTTTCAGAATGTAGATCAATAAAATTAAGACAATGCATATAAAAAAAGATCATTTGAATCTCAACCTATTTGTCATTCTACTATAATTTGTGTAATGTTAAACTGTCATTGTTAGTATATTGAGAAGAACGGTAACATTATTAAAATTCTGTAATACAAGTACTTTAATCTTACTTAAAATGCTTGAATCCTTTGCGTCCTTAACAAGACAATATTTTGCTTTTACTTTCTAGCCCATAATGTGAAAAGAAAATATTGTAATGCTAAAGAGAAAAGTGGCGATTTTTTGTCAGAAAAACTCTTATTGTGGGGCACTGATATCGAAAAAGTGGAAAAATCCTGTTCCTTTTTACAGTAACTTACTTCGTGTAACACGTTATGTAGCCAAAATGCACATTTTACCTTTCGTATATGTTCTTCATACCGAAAAATTGATTTAGAGCAAAACGGCTGTACGTCTGTCCTGAACTGTCACCAAAACTGATATACTCCGATCCATCTGAACGAACTCAAGGACCTGCGAGTTTGAAACGAACATTTTGATTTTGAGGGGTAATTTCCTCTTCCACGGCATTTCTGCGTCTTTTCCCTCTATTTTTCAGCTTCAGTCTCTTATACAAAACCCTATTATTACATTATGCACTTTTTACCTTCAACATCATATACATCTTCCACGAATCAATCTTGTCGACTTCTTTCTTAACTACCTACGTTCCCCCACAAACTTGCACTGATTACTTACTTGTAATCACTTGATTTACTACGTTCTTAGTTCGGCCAGCAATGAATTCACGGGGGAGATGCTACCACCAGATCGTCTTAAAAAATGTCTTAACATACTTACAAACCAGTTTCGAGCTCAGCGTGGGACACAATTTTTTCAACCTTCACACAACTATGTCTCGTATACACCAGAGACTCTTGTATGATGGTTCATTGAACATAAATTGAGATTTTCATTTTACTTTGAATTGACTCATCCTGTACTCGAAACGACGTCTGTTTTTAGGAAAGATTTAGCAATGAACACATAAAAATGTAAAGTATTCCTCTGATATTTTCACCTAAGCCTATTTCCAATATTATAAGATACACGTTTCGGAAATTATTGAAGATATCGAACAACTACAATTGATAATATCACTACATAAATTATCACGAGGAGTAAAAGACAGTATGTAACGCGTCCGCATTTTGACAAATTGCCTTCACTTTCAAAACAACTATAAATAATTAAAGATATATCTTCACTCTATGGTTCTATTGTAATGTTAAATATTATGGAAAAATATATTAAAAGCTAGTAGAGTTTTATCGCTGTTCCTTTCACACCGTCGTAAGAATCTTACGCTTATGAACTGAATACTTATAAAATAAAACGATTTGAGGAATGAGTTAAAACGACATTCATATAAAATTATTAACTGTTACATCTCCTTTAAACTTACAGCATCTATTAAACTTTTTGAAGTTACCTATTAACTATTTAAATTTAATAAGATGATTGCAATTAATCCGTACAATATTGTCAAGAAAGATTAATTTTAAACAAGAAACTACATGCTATTTACTGGAATTTAATATCAAATAGTGACCTGCGGCAGCAAAATGGTGATGAACAAAAGCGAACGAAATGTTTTCCCAAACAGTGGCTCGTAAACTGCACAAGAACAAGAAATAAAAAATACCCGAACACTAAAATAAATGATATATTTTAAAAGAAACAGTCCACGAATACTGCAATAATATAGTATAGTAGTATGGATACATGGTACAACAATGTTTTACATACCAAGAATATCAAAAATGATTTTCTTCCATAACTCTAAGCAAGTATTCAATGGCGGATGGCCTCTTCCTTAACGTCTTGCTGGCGTATGACGTCAATTTGATTCGATTGTTTCATAAGCTGTGACTCAATGAATATGAGAATTCAATCGGCACGAGCAGTATGAGAATAGACAGAATAACACAACAAAATATTTGAATTATAAGGCAAAGTCGAAAGTGTTTCTTTGTGTTTGTGTATTTTGACCATGTTTCTGAGTACCTTACGAAACTGTAGACACCTATCATATGGACAGAAGCTGCATAGTTTTCTTTCAATTTCTGTTCGACATGGAAAGTAGTTCTACTCGAATAGATTATGAGTTGCCAATCCACAATGCTAAATTTCTCTCGTATTTAGTTTACAGAAAACTAAATATTTGAAGGAATTTCTCTGCGACCTTTAGCAACGTACGTTTATTCAATGTCCAATTGTCTAAATGTTCTTACTACTTTTGCACTGGATACCTTAGCAAAATGCAAGAGCCTCATTTCGACTCAAATGATGTTATCTTCCGAGGTCGTCAAGGTAAGGAACCGAACAGCAAAGCAATACATCGTCTTTCGTGCTACACTACACCCGCAGCGTTTGAAGTTGCCAATGCTTTAATCTCCATCAGATCACCAAACATGCAACGTATTTGCAACAGACAAGGTCACAAATTATAATATTCGCTACACTAATGGGCTAATAAATCGTTCAATATGGTCACGCGAGTAACGAGATATTCGAAATTATGTTATACTTACCTATACGATCTGCCCTTTGAGAAAAAATATTGGTTGCGTTTCACGTTGTTGCTCGTAAAACATCACAAACGTATTGAGTAATCAAGGCTTCAGTTTGCTAGGGTTTTAAAGAACTATTAAATCCATCTACCACTCTCCCAATATTTTACTGTTTAACTGAGAACGAAATAAAACTGAAATAAAACAAAATATGGAAACAAATATTTTTCCTTCCAAAGGAAAGCTACAGGATTTAAGAAGAAAATTGCTTGAAACTTTCCTTATGTGTAAGAACAGAAATCTGTGTTCCATTCAACTATACGTATTAGGGAAGTCTTATCAGACTCACTTGGCGACTTCTCGAAGTTCAGAAGTCTCCGGGGATTCCTCACAGGATTTTGGCTTCAAGCGTTTGCAGTTCCTGATCATCCTTTTAGATTACACCTCTCCCCAGCTGTGATTTGCGAAGTTTCGCGTTCCGAAAACGCGTTCTCTCTCGTTGGGTCGTTTGCGGAAATACACATGCGGCCTCATCTACCGAATTATATGCATGATACGAATATGCTCTCTTCTACCTTGGAACATAAAATAATACATTTTTTATCAAACGACGTCGGAGATATTTAATGCAGTGATGTTCGTACGATCTCAACTTATCGCGTGTCTTTCCTTAATTATTTGAGATAGAGCCTTTAAATTTTTACATTAAAATGAAACTGGTTCTGTTTCCATTATCTTCATGAGGGTAATATTGCTAGCAGATGCTAAAAAAGAGCTTAATTCATATTCAATTATCCTTATCAGCTTTCCCGAGCATTCAAAATTTATCTTCTCACATGTTCTAATCGACAGTGCAACCATGATGTTGCAGAAGAGGCTCTACAGCGTCCACCCATTTCATTAGAGATTGCTTTCGTCAGTTACAGGGACTTGTAAATACATTGCTCGAATAAGTCAAATGCTAATAGCGAAATGTATTAACAAAATTTTAAAATTTGGACTTATGCACCGTTTTAGCATTTCCTGGGAGATAAATTATAACAGTTTGTTTAATAAAATAAGTAAAAACTGATTCCATAATAATTTCGATTGTGGTTCGATTCTATAAACGTTCGTAGATTGAGTGAGCTGTTCCAAGGTCAGTCACAATTCATTGTTTTCATTTAGAATTTATAATATGTACTAGATATAGCACTTCACATTTAATCATTCACAGTAGTCACATTAAATAAAATTCTAGGTATCGCAGTTCAGTTTTAGAATTACTGTTTACTCTGAATTACTGTAACGCTTAAATTCATTAAATACTCGTACTTTCCCACGCATCAAAACTCCAGCAGCAACTTGCATAATAAGAATCAGTGGCATTGGAGGTAGAACATTCCCGGTCGACAGGGCGACGTCGCTCAGAGCGTAGCGCGCCGACTTCGCATTCGGGAGGTCCAGGTTCAAATCCCGTGCCGGCTATCCTGACCGGGGGTTTTTGTGGTTTCCCTCGGTCATCCAGGCGAATGCTGGGATGATTATACTGAAAGGTCGCAACCACGAAACCCAAATCGCTAACCGAATTCGTTACGTAACTGATGCTAAAGCAGACCTACGTGAAATTAGGAAGGTCGAGGCATCGCGGGTTCCTGGTTGGCTGATCGACCAGGAACGCCGCGATCTAACACCGCTGAGGCCAAATGCCTTTTACGGGTCATATGGCTGGGTAAAAACCAAAACTGTGACATTTTAAAAATTCTGAGAAAATCATGTTTATTTTAGACTATATTTCAGTGGCAATAAATTTTCGTGGTTTTCGTGAACAACTGAAATGCCGTGGTTTTAATGATGAAACAAAGCAACACCACTTTACAGTGATATAGACTTAAATAAACATTTCTTTTTAAAATGACAGATTCTTTTTAAAATGTGAAAATTTATAAAATGCCATCTATACCGTTGTGGTTTTTCACCCATTCCTATAATGGCTAAATACAAATAATCTTGGTCGCCTTTCATTCCGTCGGCGGCCGAAAGTGTGGGGCGGCGGCGGCGGCGGTAGAGCATTTCGCTGCGTCCGAGAGGGCGGGCGGCGGGTCGCCGGCGCCCAGGGACCTTCGCCAGAGACCGCGCGTCGCCCGCCGCCCTGCGCTGCCCGCCCCCACCCGCCCACCGCCGCCGCTGCCAGCGATCGGAAGGGACCGGCCACCCTACTGCAGCGCGAGCGATGGTCCGTCTCAAGGGAAGGGGAGGGGAGGGGAGACATCGCGTCGCACCGGTTGCGCGCGAAGGCCGTTTAGGAAGAAAACGCCGATGCCCGTGTGGAGGAATTTTCAACTTCCCAGTGATGGACCATCAGGTCTTCCGTAGTATCAACGTTCCAGAGTAACAACCTTTACAGAGTTAGAACGAAATATCCTAGCATAGACGCATCGTATCATCAGAACATCAGACAATCTAACAGCGTAATTTTACTTTCTTTTGTATTTGAGAAACAACGTATCAACACATATTAACTCCAATACGAAATACAATGTGTTTTGCAGTGGTCATGTTACAGGATTTAACATTTTCTACGATGATTATATATTCTGTAATATTTTAATTGAACTTAATATTTGTTGATTCGGTGTCCTTATGAGTACGCTCAGACATTTTAAAATTGGTTAGAAATTACCTTCTAACCAAATTGAAATCAAATATGACGTTCATACATTTTGTTCTGTTGATCACCCTTGCATATACCTTACAATATCAAGATTAGAGTGTGCTGGAACTAATTAATTATCGTACGTCATTATACCGTTAAGCGTTAGTAAGAATACATGACTTCCAATGTTTAGGAATTTTCAACGACTGGATGATATAAATTCAGAGATGCGGATCAGTTTCCCTTCTTTTAACTTAAAATGCATGTATTCGTAAATGCCAACACAAGAAAGATAGAAAGTGCGCTAGGTCTAACTAGACAGCTTTAAACTCATCGGTTAAACTTGAGTAAGAACTTTCGATGTTCAGGAATTTTCAGCATTTGAATGAATGGATTTAAGACAATAGAGATACTTCGTTTTGTTTTATTTTACTTTATATTGTAATATATTAATATTCTAACAAAAGAATGACAGAACAAACTTTCAGAATCTAAGTTTTTACCACTAGTCGTTAGCCGTTAAGTGGCAGAAAAAAACTAGGTATTGCCATTGTATGTGCATTTTCAGCTAGTAAATATTGTCATTTAAGACGATCGATCATTTTTTTAAATATTATTTTATTCCAACAATGCATGCATATATAAATGCGCATCACAAATGTCAGCATGCGCGCTACGAATAAATCGGTGGCATTAATCGTGGATTTCCGACGCAAGACACGCTACGTTGTTGATATGAGAGTTGAACATGCCTAGTCTCTCTGCCATTATATTGCCCTCTTTAATAAAAACACTGTCCCAAGAACATGAATATTCGAAGAATAGTTGTAATTTACACTCGTATACAGCAATCCACTTTTGTTACAACATAAATTATGGTAACAAGATTTAGAATTCTTCTAGACACACATTTCAGGTGGAATATTATGATATGATGAAAGGTGACGGCTATATTTGCAGTTGCAGGATCATTAAGTTTTAAAACGTATTATCTCAGATGGAAATTTACAAGCTTGACGCGAGATTTCAATCCCCAACCACGCTGTACAGCTATTCCTGACGTAGTTGCGTGTGCTTCTTATAAAATTAATAGAATTGAAAAAAACTTCATATATATATAAGACACATTTAAGTAGAAATTTAATTTTCTGGCATAATTTTCAAATTTTCAGAATTATTGAAAATGCAGTTTCTTTTTTATCAATATACTGAAGTCGCATTACGGGTTCATTCAAATTCTTAAAATGCGTGTAATGCGGCAGGATATTTATTTACGAAGGAATGTGGTCCAAAAAGTGACCAAAGATTATAAAGTGCCTTCCGGATTTTTGCATATCAGGATTTTTAGCATTTTAAAGCAATCTTGCAAACACTTTCGCGAATTTCCATTATTAAGAAAAGAAAATTGGAGATTCTTCACTATCTTGAAATGAAAGCAATGAACACGTCTACAAAAGTTTTGAGAGAATTTGATACTCATGCGGATTCGTCGAAAAAGGGAGAGAAACGAGCAATGTGTAGATAGACGTTTTGGGCTGACTGGGCAAATAGTTTATAATCGAATGGAACTAAACGATAAACACGGAAAGGGTCGCTGACACTTAAAAATATCTTATTGTTCTCTTTTGAATTAATGTTTCCCAAAACGCAATCCCAAAGAGAAGATATTATCACCAAGAAAACGAAATAAATGTTTGGTACAACAAATATTATTAAACTATAAAAATTTTATCAAGTGCTATTGCAATATTTTCAATCTCACAGCGAATAAATAGGCCTCATACATTGAGAAAGTTGTCAGAGCAAGATAACTATGAAATGACGCAACGTAACAAAACGCGAAAGGCAACAAAATCAAAACAAGCGAAGAGATAATCCCCAAAACACTGCGAATCCCTTGAACTTGTCAGCGCGAGTGGCGTGCTCTTCCAGTGGCCGCGACAGCATGCTGCCGGGCAAGGCCAAACACTGGCCAAGGCCGCGGGCGGTCGCTCCAAACGCCGCGCAGAGCTGTCACAAGGCACTGCAGCAGCCGCAGGGCGACGCCGACAGCGAGACGCGACGCGGCGCGACGCGGCGCGACGCGGCACCGCGGCGGCGGCGTCTGCGGACGCGGGCCGGCCGGCCGGTCGACGCACGCACGCGCGCGCGCGCGCACGCGGCGAGACGCCGGGGGAGGGCGCTTACCTCAACGCACGCTCCGCCGCAGCTGCACGCCCCGGGGGTTGGCCGTCCGGCTGGCAGGCAGGCACGCAGGCAGGCCGGGCGACGCGGCGGTCCACAGAGGCACTCGCGACCACCGGCAGCGAACCACACGCGCGCACGAGGGACGGGGGGCGCCACTCGACGTACTGGTCCGGGGGGGGGGTGAGGGAAGCACGCGCTCGGCAAACGCGGCGGTGGGCGTAGCGCGCTGCGACAACGACGGCGTCAGCGGCGGCTGCGGCCCACGGCTGCGGCGGGAGACGACCACGACGACGCAGCGCTCGGCGTCATGGCGGCGCTCGCACTGGCGGCGCGCGCCCGCCGGCGCACCCCCCGCCCGCAGCGCGCGCCGCGGCCGCCCGCCGAACCACCGCGCCGCGCCGCGCCGGCGCGCCAGCCCGCCCGCGAGCTCGCGCCGCGGCGGGCGGCGGCGGTGGCGGCCGCTCGATACGGCGGCGCGGGGCGCGGAGCGCGCGCGGCGCGAGGGGCGCGGAACAGGGCGGCCGGGGGTGGCGGAAGGGTCCGCCCCGCGGGCACTCCGCGCGAGCGCGCTCCGCCGCCGCCGCCGCTGCCGTGGGTCCCGGGCTCGCGCCTTGACGCGGCCGCCGCGGCCCGCCTGCCCGCCTGCCTGCGAGATTTCCGGCTCGCGGCCGCCCCATGAATATTGCATGCCCCGGCGCGAGCCCGTCCTGAAAACATCGGCCGCCGATAGGGCCCGGGGAGGGGGGGCGAGGGGGGAGGGCCCGGGGCCGGCCCCGCGCGATGGGGACCCAGCTGCTCGCCCGGCCGTATTTCAGCGCGTCTCCGCGACGCTGGGGGTGGCGGCGCGGGGGGCGGGGAGGGGGCGGGGCGGCGGCGACCGCACGTCGCGGCGCGGCGACGGCGCCCAATTTATGGCCCTCCGGCGCCGCCCTGCGCCGCCCGCCCCGCGCCGCCCCCGTCAAACTTTAAACGAGCCCGAGATAGCGCTTGTCTTGTTGACAGTGTCGCTGTCCCTTGCCGGGAGCCGCGGGCCAAGGCGCGAGTGGGTGGCGTGGGGCGGGGGCGTGGAGGGGGGGTGCAGCCTCTCGCACGCAGGTGCTATCGAGTGGCGATGCCAACTTCACCTCCAGTTGTTGTTTTTTTTTTTTAGTTTCTTTTTTTCATTTTCTTTAGTAGTATGATGTGAGCATCATTTTGTATTTCTTCAAACTATGAACATATGATTGATTGCTAAAACGAATGGTGACCCATCTCCCTGCACAAGGATTTGCATCAAACAAAATGGCCACAAAAGTACCAGGTTTCATCACTGTCCACTACGTGTCACATCACATTACCAACGTGGTCATTAACGCACTCTACACCCGAAACGCTGACAAATATTAGAACATCATAGCTAAAAATTACCGAAGAAGAGTCGTCTATTAGAGACTATTACGAAGGTTTTTATTCCACGCTCAGCTGAGATGAACTCAATGAAGTTCATTTATTCGTTTTGCAAGCGAACTGATTTTTATAAGTCCAGAGTTTTGAAGAGGTTTTTAAAACAGAGAAACGTGCAGTAGTGCAGAATTCTGGGGAAATCTGGGGGAAGTTCTGGGGAAATACATTTCTAGAGTTGGGCTAGAGCAAAGAACTTGAGACCGCTGCACTTTGCAATAAGTCGTCGCCCTGTCATCAATTGTTTAGTTTTTATAGCAGAAATTGTTTGATTTCTTTGTGATTATAATTTAAATTATAAACAATTCAATATAAAAACTAATTTGTTGAAATACTCTCGATTTGGATTTGGCTTCTAGTACCAAAAGACAAACAAATTGAGATCGCCCCACCTAATTTCTCAGAGAGCACGATTTGATAATTTTCTTTGGTTCTTATCACGTAAACATCACAGCGCGGGAGACCTTTGGGCGGATCTATGCCCAATCATAAGAATTGAAGTTTGTAATGCGTCCGTCGGCTTAAATTCAATAACACTCTCTTGTTTGCAATCATAAGTAAGAATAAAGCAAGTTCATAAGTAAAACTCTCAATGACATGAGAGATTGCAGTCAATAATGAATATCTGAAAATAGAACCGCTTAAATTTGAAATGACTGTGTCACAAAGAAACACACGGACAGACGGAGATCAACTGATTTCACCAAAGGTTCTGTCCAGTGGTTCTCCAATGGAATTCCGAGTAACATCTGTCGGATTTCCCCTAAAATATAAACGAAAAAGAAATTTTAGAAATTGAAACTAACATTCATTGAAATTTTCAAACAAACATTTCGTAGCATTTACTTTTCATCATCATCAGCAGCAGCATGGGTTAGGCTGATCTAACCTGTTCCGGCAAATTTGCCTAGAGAAGACCATCTCTTCTTTGGCCGTCCTACTTCTCTCTTTCCTTTTGGGAGATAGTAATAGGCCTGCTTGGGGAATCTCTCATTGTTCATTCTTTGTAAATGGTCTATCCATTTTTTTTCTATATGTATTTATCTTTTCTTGTAAGCTGGTGAGTGTCAATTCTTCTCTTATATCCTCATTTCTAACATGGCCATTAATGTGCATTCTTTCACATACCTCAGAAGTATCATTTCTTCTGCGTTAATTTTCCCGTTTTCTCTAGATGTTGCAACCCATGTTTCGCATCCATACAGGAGAGTTCGTATAGTCATTGTTCTATAAAGCTTAAGTTTGGTTTCTTTTCGTGCTTTCTTTCCCAATGTTCCTTTGATAGTGCCGCAGATAGCCTGAAATTTAGATATTTTTGTTGTACATCAATTATTTCATTCAATTTCAAATTATTAGCAATAATTGAGAAAGAAAAAAACCGTATTAATTATCAGGTGGATTTTATCTTTAAAGTGTCAGTAACTCCGGGGGTACTCCAAGAATAAATCAGCCAAAGACCGCGACCTGCACTTATTGTTTAGAGCGCTGATCGATTATCTCTTAAACAACGCTGCGCGGCAGGAGGATGCGTTGCCCATTGATGAGAATCGATGCTGGAAGCTGGTTTAAATTCAATTGCCACTAGATTGCATTCACTTGTGCAAATCAATCATTTTTAAACACACATACAATTCTTAGTGACATGTGAGTGAACATTCCGAGTCGTTTCGGTATAAATAACGGTATCTGATATTTCCCGTTACGTATACACGAAACGATCCTCACATGTCATATCGTACGAGTGAATTATCATTGCCATTTGTTGTCTTCTCTTGTATCCACTACAAAAATTTAGAGAGCTATTCTCTTCCCTTCACAAAAGCCAGTAATATAGATTTCGCCAAAATGTCAGTAATTATTCACAACGAACTAATTTTAAATAAATTACTATGCAATATTTGTTCTTCATAAAGTAAATTATCGATTTAACAAAAAAAACATAACAGAAACGATAGCCTTAGTACCTTCTCCAGCGGTACTTGATCAAAACTCTATGCGACATCAATGGGGATAATCAGATCTAGTGATGAAGGGCGATGGAAGGATGAAAATGAACCCTCAACGAAAGTTAAAAATGAAATAAACGAGTACTAAGTTACTAAATAAAGCATTACTTCGCGTTATTTCAATATATAAGTAATACAGAACCCAAATGTAATAATATAAATATTATAGTGTGGGAGATCTCTTGAATACAGATAGAACTTGGGGCGTACCACAAGGACGAATCCGCGAGAGACCGCGATCTTCGCTTATTGTTTGAAGCGCTATTCTCTTATTTGAAGCGCTATTCTCTTAAACAGCGCAGCCCGAGCGGGGGGAAGCGTGGCCCATTGATGAGAATTGATGCTCGTAATGTAGCTGGCAGGCGCGCTAGTGGCGACAACGCGGAGCGGAGCGGGGCGGAGCGGGGCGGAGCGGGGCGGAGCGGGGCGGAGCGGGGCGGAGCGGGGCGGAGCGGGGCGGAGCGGGGCGGAGCGGGGCGGAGCGGGGCGGAGCGGGGCGGAGCGGGGCGGAGCGGGGCGGAGCGGGGCGGAGCGGGGCGGAGCGGGGCGGAGCGGGGCGGAGCGGGGCGGAGCGGGGCGGAGCGGGGCGGAGCGGGGCGGAGCGGGGCGGAGCGGGGCGGAGCGGGGCGGAGCGGGGCGGAGCGGGGCGGAGCGGGGCGGAGCGGGGCGGAGCGGGGCGGAGCGGGGCGGAGCGGGGCGGAGCGGGGCGGAGCGGGGCGGAGCGGGGCGGAGCGGGGCGGAGCGGGGCGGAGCGGGGCGGAGCGGGGGCGGAGCGGGGCGGAGCGGGGCGGAGCGGGGCGGAGCGGGGCGGAGCGGGGCGGAGCGGGGCGGAGCGGGGCGGAGCGGGGCGGAGCGGGGCGGAGCGGGGCGGAGCGGGGCGGAGCGGGGCGGAGCGGGGCGGAGCGGGGCGGAGCGGGGCGGAGCGGGGCGGAGCGGGGCGGAGCGGGGCGGAGCGGGGCGGAGCGGGGCGGAGCGGGGCGGAGCGGGGCGGAGCGGGGCGGAGCGGGGCGGAGCGGGGCGGAGCGGGGCGGAGCGGGGCGGAGCGGGGCGGAGCGGGGCGGAGCGGGGCGGAGCGGGGCGGAGCGGGGCGGAGCGGGACGGAGCGGGGCGGAGCGGGGCGGAGCGGGGCGGAGCGGGGCGGAGCGGGGCGGAGCGGGGCGGAGCGTGGCGGGGCGGAGCGGGGCGGTGCGGGGCGGTGCGGGGCGGTGCGGGGCGTCGGCAGCCCTCGGGCGTCTCCGCCGGCGGTCGGACGGCGACGTCGAAGCGGGCGTCGGGGCGCCGGCAAAAACGTCCCCAATTGGGGCTCATCATTACAACCTGATTAGCCGTCCTCGACAAATTGCGTAGAGTGAAAAATTTTACATGTAAATTTGGATAATTGAAACACCTGATTGCTAATTTCAAAGCCAAATTGTCCGCCGCAGCCGTGAGGCGTCTGTGGCGGGAGACAATGATTTCAGTCAAACTTGTCGACGGTGCGTGGTTGCCGTTCAGCGCGTTCTGTAATGGCGCTACAGGATTTTCTCTATCGTGATAGAATGCTGACAATCAGCAAAAAGGATTTAATTCTTTTTATTTTAATTAATTGTACTGATCCAAAGCTAAATAAAAATACCAAAATTATTTTTCTTCAAAAAGTGAATCGCTTTTACAAGATTTTTCGGTGATACGTATGATAAATTTCAATCGTTTTAGCAGGTGTTTCCGCATATTAGTTGAATTTATTTCAATCTGACATAATGTTGTTTCTGTCAATGCGATTGGATAACGATTTGGACAGAGCATTGTTCATTCTTCACTTAACCTACAGGGCAGTTCACTGAAAAATACGTTTAAAAAAGTATTCAATATCGTGGATTCTCACAGAAACACAGTGCTCAAAGCAGTGATGTATGACCTCAGTGGAATATTCCACATGCAAAGGAGTTTGGAACAATTGGAAAACAATTCCTAGAACGCGAAGAGCTTTATGGACATTTAATTTTTTCAAGTACAGAACATCCTCCCCTTTCCAATACACGAAGACAAAAATTCGCTTGTGAGCAGCATCAGCTTCTCGAATAAAGTTAAATCTTTTAGTTACTCTACATGAAGGAAGCACGGATTTTGCAATATAAGTTCTCTGCTAACTCATGACAGCGTAAAATTATATCTTTGTGCATAACTAGACACATTCATTTACTGCGACAGAAGTAAATTAAAATTGGTTTTGAAGGTGAAGATTGGAGGATTGAGGATTGATTCAGACACAAAATTCGTTTTGAGTTCTTGGAGAAAATGCCGTGTAGTAGTAAAAGTAGTACGAAAGTATCAGAGACAGCCCCGCAGGGCCATATTACTCGTATTTCAGTTAAACGTGCCAACAAAGGAAATCATCTTCATGATGTCCAAAACAACAAAACTTGGAGGAATGTCATTATTATAATATGTCATAAAATTTAACCACGAGTAGAAAACACACTTGAAGCCATTTATAAGAAACTCGTGAATATTGTATTGCGGCATTGGAAAAGTTCTTAAAGTTGACTGTCCATCAACGTATATTGTGTTTTCACAAACCCATCATATTTGCTACAAAGTAAAATCAGTATAAATTCTGAATGTAAATATAATATTTACGAAGATGGCCTTCTCTGAACAAATACCACTGCCCTAATTTCAAATAGAAATAAAAAGGAAATAATAGAAGCAATATTCGTACAAAATAACAAACATCGCAATTCCCGGCTACAAAAAAAACAACATGAATACACAGGCATGTTCCCCTTGATGATGTTCCTTTATGAGCTTTGATGAAGTTCCTTTTTATGAAGTCCACTTAATGAATGCCTTTCGAATTAGTAATAAAGTGAGAGATTGAAACTATCCATTCGCGAAGTCGAGTACAACAAATAAATTTTTTTCTTTTGTAGATGGAAACGTTAGCAAAACATATTGCATTTTCAATGCTGGTAAGTTTTAATACATTTTTCATGCTATAGAGCATACAAGGAAATCATATTCTTCCGGAAGAGCAAAAGAAATTCCAATTTCTGATCTGTTTTGGTGTCTCAGAGCATTGGTGTCCCTGTACTGCCTCTGATTGCGAGGTCCTAGGGTTCGAGTCTCGACGGGAGCAGGAATTTCGACACTAGCTGCTACATAGCTATCGCATTCAGCCACCGACTAGAGTAAAATTCTAGTGACCGGCTGTTCTGATAGGTAGTTTTCTGTGGTGTCTCCGATGAATACCAGGGGAAGCAATACCCTAACGAACGGGCCACGGACCACGCGCGATCTTTCCTTCCTATTCCTTGACCTATCCCAACCATTATGAAATGGGATGAATATAATTTATTGAATTGAATAGATGCCTTATTTTACGTGGCGAGACTCGGGCCCGCTCTTCCGTCTGACCACGCAAATTTGGCTCCTTTCACCAACTAGCGAAGAAAGGATGTATATCTTGGGCGACGAAAACGGCGATTTGAATTTTGCTCAGAGGCGTCATTTAGGCTTGAGGATCTTTTACAAGCAGTAAATCTACTAACATGGGACGGCCGGCTTTACTTCCCCTCCGAAGGCAGGCGTACGAAGGATTTTTTCGCCCTTAAAAATCCACGACTTAGATCGGGAACCACGAACGTAGGTATAACAGTGCTATATGCTGACCGTTGCACCATCGCCGCCATTTATTGGTGGTGATTGCTATTTAATTTATATATTTAATTTAGTTTGTATATTTTAATTTAAAAAGTTTAGAAAGAAAAAATATCTAAATTATACGTTTAATAATACTTCTACCAATTCTACTTTTTCTACTAGAAATTGCTTAGATTAAATCTGAAACGACATGACATGACGTACCTGAAAAAATTGTATTTTTAAACTTGATTGACGAATTTATTATTTCGTGTTTCCGGTCACGACAACTGCAATGACTATTGGTTCCGTAAGTGTAGTAAATATTTTATCACGATATGTTACTCGCTAGTGCTAAGATCCGACACCGACCTACACGTCGAATAGTGGGATTTTCTCCATTCACTTATCTGCCACAACAAGACAATCTTTAAGCTCTCGCACGATCTCAGGACACATGTTCTAATGTCGTGCATGTAAGTGTATTAATAAATCAGGGATGAGGATAGGGTAATATGTATTTATAAAAAATCACAATTAATATTTTTTATCTTATCCGTCTCCTTTGTAGGCTGTTTACTTAAGTGTTCGAAGCCGGTGAAATGGCTTTTAATAACATCCCTGTAATAAAGACGCTATCAATTTTTATCACAATAAACAACAGCAAAACTGCTGCTGGCGAATTGAACAATACGATGCGCAAAAATGCGCTTTTTTTATTGAAAAATGAGGGAGTATACAAAATAACACACTTTTACTTAATAGTTTGTTAATGAAAATGAGACATTTAATCATAGTACTCATCAAAAAACAAGGTATAATAGACACACTCGTTTATATCCTACGAACGTGCATTAAGTATCTTTCTGTATACTTCCAGTTCTACTATACGGAACTCATACATGACTTCATACATGACTCTCTAAACGCCAGAACAAACAATTATATAAAAATTTAGCAAACAAAAATAGAAAGAAAATGCAAGGGGGCACGCTAGAGACAGAATAAGAAATAAAGATCTCCGCTAGAAAACGAAATTAAAAGAATTATGCAGAGACGCAAAGGAGATCAATGGAGAATGACCGATCACATAATGCGTATGGATCCGATAATGTGCGTACATCGAGTTTACTATATGTGACACTAGAATTGGCAAAAGAAAAGTGGGACATCAAAAATCTCAAGTGCAATAAAATAGAAGAAAGTGCAATAAAATAAGAGCTGTAGCCAGAAAGCTGTGATAAAAAATAACGAGAAATAGAAGTTTGTGGAAACTTCTTACACATCATGAAGGTAATGGGTATGACAATTGAAGCTGGTTCAGCGGCTAATAATGGTCAGGAGTGGGGCCAACCGTTCACAACATTGAACAAAATGGACTGCGGACAATAAGTGGCCAGAGGACAATGTTGGTGATGCAGTCAGTGAACACTGGACAACAAGTGGAACAATAATATGGTCAATGCCAACAATATGGAGTGTAGACAACTACAGTATATACAGTGAGCAGTCCATTTTGTCAGTAGTCAGTAGTAAATAATATGGACAGTGGACAATAAGCTTTACTAAAACGCTTTCCAGGGTTAGCTCATCTGAAAGTGAATCTAATTTTGAGCTACCCCACTAATGTGGGAAGCCTTGCCCAACACTGTGATCAATGGCTTTATTATTATTATTATTATTATTATTATTATTATTATTATTATTATTATTATTATTATTATTATTATTATTATTATTTACTTTCGTTCGCTACACAATAAGTTCAAATAACTTCCTCGCATACGTTCTTAGTATATCTTTTTCTCCTCCACTCCTTGAAAATGTATTATTTACGTTACATATCTTTAAATTTACTGGGTTGTAACCCAACAGCTTTAGCAGCTTCACTTTTAACATTTTCAGGAATCCCATTTCTAGCAACAGACAGAAATTGTCAACTCAAATATTCACTCCAAGATCTATAATGTACTGTCGAAATCTTTGTAATAGTACCATTCCTCATTACCCCTGCTTGTAGAAGAGAACACACATAAAATGTTGTAAAGGCGATCGGATAAGATAAAATATTGTATATTACATGTGCTTAAAAAAATTGTGTGCGCGTTAGTAATCATAAGTCCGCTCAGGATTAACTAACTTGCACATAATGACCTATTTCTGCCTCTCATAAAATAAAATACTACTATTTTGAAATACATTTACATATTTGTAAAATAATTCCTATTTATATGGAAGTAATTACTACGTAACTTCTTCATACTAATTACTATTAATCTACTTATTTGTATTTTCATCAAATTTCTTCCCTGCAAAAAAGGTTGTCCCAATTGTGATTGTAAAGCGGTTCAAAACATGCACATAACAATTAATATACTTTGAGAGTTAGGAAAACATTTTTGCACAACGTTCTATTCGCTTGCTTGTCTTCAAGCACCTTTGTTTTAACCTTCCACCTCGTGGGCGCCCTCCCGCCCGCGTTACCTCCTCGCGTTTCTTTCTTAAATATAACCCCTTTGTATCCATTTAGCGGCGCGGCGTACGCAAAGGCTCCTGCGCCTCGCCGCGCCGCGCCCCCCTCCCTCCGCGCAAGCGCTCTCGTCACCACCGAATCCACCCGCGAAAACACGGCATTGTCCCGTACGTCAGCGGCCGACAGCCGCGCGGGCCGCCCGCCAAACACAACAGCGCCGCGTCTCGCCGCGTCGATCGGCGGCGGCCGCGACCACGCCACCGCCGCCGTTGGCAGCGCGACGCAGAACCCTCCTTGTGCAAATGAAGTCGTAGGCTCCCGCGGCCAGAGTCATGTGCGTGATCTTGGCTGTCCGGGTGACGCCGCGTCGAAGGCTGTGTTGCCGTTTTGACCATCTTGTCGTAGTCTTCCTCAGGGCTGGTATGCCGGTATGCTCATACAAGCTTTACTCACCTGCCCGGTGAGGTTTGTTACATTTAATATCATCTGATTCCTAAAAAAATGTACTACGTTCTGAATAAAAGAAGAAGGTTCTTTCACCGTATAACTTCTTCAATAACTTTAAAAACCTATGACCGCGAATGTTTTTCCATAAGTGCCTGAACTAATTTAAACTTCTTTTATTCAAAAAATAGGCTGGTAAGGGCCAATTTTTACCTTATCATCTTGAAGAACAGAGATTTTTCCTTCATTGAAAGTATTTTTAAGGGTACTTCAGCGTTGTCGATCTAACGAACGTACTACCTTAATGCTTATTCACAATGCAAGCCTAAGCACACGTATGGCGTTAACACGAAAGTTAACGTCCAAAAGCGGACTCATTCACAATGCTTTCGAATAAGCATAACACGCAAGACGTTAATTTAAAAGCTTGCAAGGTTCAAACTTCTGTGCTTATGCTGAAGTATCACTTAAGACTGAACCAATCACAATACGTTAACTCAAAAGCGAGTATCGAAATAGGATAGAAGTTGATAGATGAACTAACGCCATGTACCATGAGTTATAGACATAGTCGATACTTCGAAATCGATTCTCGCATCCAACCAATAGTAAACTAGAATGTCTCACAACCGATAGAAACTCTCATATTGCTTTCGTTTATGATAGACATTGTGAATACTTCAGTCTATCACTTCTGTTGCGTGTTCACGTCTATGCGATATGCTTATTTTGGTTAAAGTAGGGTACTCAGTACACCCTTAGATAAAAGCAGCGGTGGCGGGAGAGGAAGGGGTCTCCTTAATCCCTCTCTCAAATTACGCTACGCGCTCTGATAGAAATGAATAAAACTTACGGATAGGCGATTTTCATGGCTCACCCATTCATACGCTTTGTCCCGCCGCATTGTAATGCCAATTTACTTTCAAAGGCAAGTTTTCTTGCTTCTCTCGCCCGGATCCAAGTCACGACGAGGCTCGAGACTTCGACCCTCGCTTTCACTATAAACATCCTTGAGTCTATCCACCGCATAGTTACAAGTTCACTTTTATAAGAAAGCACTTTTAAGAAAGCCTCCAGAATTCAAACTGCGCAGTTACCGCCGGAGCGGCGCGAAGTGCCAGATTAAACGACTTCCGAAAGTTGTACCGTATACTAGACTTCATCCCTTATTTTAGTGTTGGTGACATCCGTAATCTTTACTGATGTTACGAGACTACCGACAAATGTTCGTAAGGAAAAATGTTCAGACAAGCTTTAGCAACTGGAACAGAGCATTATGCTTTGTGAGAAGCATTTCAAGCGTTGAACAAAGAAGTTGAATAAGTATGAAAGAGGTTAGACAATTGGTGAGACATTTGATCCGTAAGGTGACCGTAAGGTAACCGACTCCTAAAGGCGTGCACTACTTGTGAAGTGATAAGGTCATGTCTTCGGTCTAAGGTAAGACAGAGTTTTAGCGCCACGCGTAAGGTAGCAACGTTTGAACCAACAGTCACGTGACGGGTCTTAAAGTTAGAACGTCTTACCTTAGGCCCAAGGCATGGTATTATATTTTCATAAATAGAGCATACCTGTAGGAGTCTACGATCAACTTACAAACGGCAAAATGGCTTCCTAAAACAGAAAAGGTAGCATTTTTCCAACACTGATAAACTGATTCTCATATGTGAGGCAGTTACAATTATTCTTTATCAACTGCACACCTCTGGCAAGAATTAACAGAAAATTTTGGAAAGCTGACATGCAAGAAAGTTGATAAAAGGAAGCAAAGATGAAATCGTATGTTCGTGTTAGGTTATATCTTATGCTCACAACAAACACTGTTATTAGATATTCCCTGCATTCTCAAGAAAAGCCTATTCAAATTCTCAGACTGGATTCTCATCTCGCAGGGCCAGAAAATCGAAAACCTCTTTCATAATGGAGATTTATTTACTCTTTCCTCTTATCGTCTCTCAATGGTCTCACCACTTGCCTATACTCTTTGATATATTATGCAACGTCTTTGATCAACGCTTGACATGCTTCGTTTATGCATAACACAATGTCGCAATTGCTGAAACTCTTATGATATTACCGTACTACGTCATTGATCACGTGATCAATAGAGTTAAATGACGTCTCCTTACACCTGGCGCTAAAACTCCCTATTATCACTTCAAGGTTCGTTACGTGACGTTACTACCATATGCGTGGCACTAAAACTTCCTAGAATCGGCGTCCTCACTCTTGAACGTGTGTTTGCCCTCGACGTTGTAGTCGGCGATGCACTCGTCCTCGCAAATGTTAAGGTCGCCTCCAAGGAAATGCCATGGGGTCATGACCCCCTTAAACATATGTTTTATTTCTCATTGCTTGTCATTGTCTTCGGTACGTAACTGAGTTCCACTACACTACAGTATACACTACAGTTTCCCTCGATCGAGAGGATCATGGTTATGATACAAGCATGAGGGGTTGAAAAAAACGCTACTTGTTTTCTTGCGGGGGGTTTATGGAAGGGAAATATGAAAATATTACAATCGTAGTCAAATTACATCTAGTTAATATTAAATATTTGTCTCCCCTTGCACTTACGATCGTACTTTCATTCTCTCTCGCAGTTGCCTTTACACTCACACTTCGGATGGTACTTCGACTCTGCCTTGCGTTCATTTTCACAATCGCCCTTGTATCACTCCTTTTGTTATCACATTTATCAAGCCCAACCACAAAATCTAGTTGGTCTTGCTTATACCCCTCTTTCGTCCCAACAATTATTTTCCTTCGTTCTCGAACTTGCTGTCATTCGAAGTTCCTTGTTTACAAGTTGTCTGAACTGGACGGTCAAAATGAAATACACATCTCAATTTCGAATGTCTTCCCGAAAACACACACTCGGTTCGGGACGAGAATTCACATGATGTCATACCTTGGACAGTAATTGATTTGACAATCAAAACAATATGCTTCTTGTCAAAAATTATTCGTTTCATTAAAATAGGATTAAAGTTAGTAAACATGTGTAAAGGATTTCGGAAAATAATTATGAAATACTCGTTTCATAAACCTGAGAACACCGGCCTGGATAGCCCGGGGTGTTAAGGAATCGTGGTTGCCTCGGCTCGAAGGATCGCAGGTTAGAATTCCACCACAGACATTGGTGTGTATGTAATCATGATGTCCTTATTTGTTCCCCTCCCAGTAACATAATATTAAAAATCGCAGACATCGCTACATGATGAAGTAGTTAAAAAGCGACCTTAAAAAATAAAAGAGAACCTACGTAACTTTTCTATGATTCACATCGTGCCAATAAAAGAATTTCAATTCTTGTAATAACAACATTCCCTATGAATCGTTCTGTGAGTCGCTAACGCTGCACGTTGTGTTTCCAACTCTCCCTCGCAAATATTCTCCGCCTCACCTTAGGGGCTCTTTTTACCTCGACCTGCGTCTTCCGTTTTTGCCAACACCTAACGCCGACACGTCGCCGCGATACGCAGGCAGATCTCGCGGACTTGCTTTAGCCCTCGCACACTCGCGCAATCTCCCCCCTCTCTCCTACCCAGCTCCCACCACCTGCTCCCCCGCGCGTCGCCACGACGAAGCGGTTGCCGACCTGTCGCCCACTCCACCCTGCGCCCCTACACATTTCCATTCCGCTCCCTACCTTGCTCTGCTTGACTCCGCTTGGACGCCTGTCACACCCCCGCCCCCCGCCCCCCGCCTCCGCCTCTACCCCCGTCTCCCGCCCCGCCCCCCCCCTGCATTCGCCCCCGACCCCACGTCCGCCCCCGACCCCACCTCCTCCCCCGTGCACGAGATGGGTCCCATGATATTCCCCGCCACAGCGCTCGCCCCCGAACCCGCCACAGAGCCCGCCCCGCACCCGCCACGCTCCCACCATCGCCCCAGCCTTCCACCGCCTCACTCCATCACTGTGCTGGTCCACCACTGCACCCACCACCGCCCCAGCCCATTACCACGCCAGCCCACAACCGCACCCACCACCACCACCAGTCCATTCCTGTGCTGTGCCATCACTGCACCCACCACCTCCCCAGCCCATCACACCAGCCAACAACCGCGCCCACCACCGCCCCAGCTCATCACTGTGCTGGCCCACCACTGCACCCATCGCCCCAGCCCATCACCACACCAGCCAACAACCGCGCCTACCATCGCCCCAGCCCATCAACGAGCCGTGCACACCACCCACTACCGCTCGGCGCCCTAACCCTGCACTCTGCCCAGCCCTTCCACCGAAGTCCATTTCCCCGACCTCCTCAACCCCAACCCCAACCCTCCCGCCCAACCTCATCGTCCGTCTCCCCCCCCCCCCGCTACCGCTTCCACCCCGCCCCCTTCTTAGCTTCTACTGCCTCATCCATTCCCACCACCACCATTCTCATCCCCAACCTCGCACCTCACCATCGCCGCCGTCCCCCCCTCCACCCGCACCGACCTCGCCTCGTGCCTGACCGCGCCCCCGCTCCCGCCGCCTCGCCCGGCGGCGCTGAGTCCCAAAGCGCGCGACTGAGCCCGCGGGAAAACCCAGGCGCGGCGCCACCAAATATACGGCGGTGAGCACACACCGCGCCCGGATAAGCGCTCGCCAGGGTGGCGTCGCGACACCCCAGGTAGCGACGCCCTCTCACCTCCGCCGAAAGCCAGATAGCAGAGGAAGGGTCCCACAAGTATGTCTTCACGTGTGATTTCGAATTGCGGTTGTGTGGATAGACAGTTATTGATAGAAGCGAAATAATTGGTTGTAAGATATTATTGTACCTGTGAGAGTGTTTATTTTAAGGAACAAAGTTACAGCAAAATAAATTTTATACGGCGCTCCTCTCTCTCTTTGCAATACATTTTTTATATCGTCGAAATAATTAAATGACATCTGAATTAGCTCGAAACAAAAATTGAAAGTTCTCCCCAGGTAGCGGAGGTTTTTGTGTAACTGATAAATTCTAAAAGTATGATTACATAAGGCAATATATAAGTAGTTTATTCTGAGAATAAGCCACACAGATTTTAGAATAAGGGGGGTCCATTAGCAACAGAATTTTCCCACTTGACAATTAGTCAAGGAAGGAAGAGAAATTATGTCATGGTGTGGAAAAACTATAATTACATATAGGCTATCAGGAAAAATGAAATCCACAACCAGTGAAGCAGTGAAGGATAAGTAGATGCACTTGAAGGTGAATGCTATTATGTTGGTGAAGACATGAAAGCAAACGAGACAGGGCCAAAAGAGCAGGTCACGCTGATATGAGACGGCTAGAGAAAAATAAAAAATGGCAACACATTATGAGCGGAAAGTTATGTAGTGAAGAGACGCTGGACGCAAAGGAAAGGAAATTACTTATTGGCAACGGAGAGGAGTGTAAATGCATTAGGCGAATGCAGTACTACAGAATGTGTTTTCCAGAAATGCAGATACTGAATGCGGTATTAATGATGAAGGAAATCAAGGCGAAGGGTAACTGTAACAGACGGGCATAATGTTACAAATACATCAGCTACATAGAAAGAAACATAATAAGGCAGATATATGCTCAATGTAGCTCTGGCGCGAACAGTTGCAAAGGTGGAATTTTGAACAGTAGATTCATGGGAAAAAAACTGAAAGCCGTCAAATAAGTGATGCGCTTATGGGGGGAATAAAAAGAATAATTGTGAAGGCAAGTGAAATAATTTTAATGGTAATAATGTCGAAAAGATCCACTGATGAAGAAAGACAAAATAATGAGTAACAGCAAATGTCGTTCATTATAGATTGAGAACAGATGGAAAGAAAGTAAAATAATAAGAGACATCAAGAAGTGAAATTATGCGGATGTACACCCTGAAGCCAGTGGAATTGTATGGTAGTCAAACAAGGTCTCTAACAAAGAGAGCAGCAAGCGCACATGCTGTATGGGAGAGAAAAATCTCAAGAAGAATATTTTCTGTAATCAAAGAAAATGAAATCTGCAGACGTCGAATCGACGTAGAATTGGAGGAACTGTTTAAAACACCGAAAATTGTAATATGTATTAAGGTGAAAATACTGGAATGGTTGGGTCACCTAATTCGAATGAAAGAAGAAATAGCCGTTATAAATGTATATGTAGGGAGCATGGCCGATAGGAAAGGAAGAGGTAGGCCTAAATTAAGATGAAAAGATGGAGGAAGTACTAGATTAAGATAGAAAGTGGAGGAAGATTTGAGAAACCCAGGTGTTAAAAGATGGCGAAGAAAAGCTGAAGATAGAAGAAATTGGGTTGCTATAATAAAAAAAAGCTAAGGCAAAATTATGAGTGCCAGAGATGTGGTACGAAGAAGTACACCCTGAAGCCAAGTACATGTCACGATCAGCGCATTTTGAACAGCAGAGGACCGGAAGACACAGGCCCAGGACAAGAGGGGGGGCGGTACAGCACTAGCAGTGTAAGCAAAGGCGACGAAAGCGCAGGTAGGGGCGGGGCGCGGGCGGGGGTGGGCCGGGGGTGGGGCGGGGGAGGGGCACGGGTGGGGCGAGGCGGGGCCGGGGCAGGGGCGGGGGCGGGGAGGGGCGGGGCGGGGGGCGGGGCGGGGCGTGTTGGAGCGTGTTGGGACGGGGGCGGGGCGTGGCGGTGGGCGGGGGCGTGGCGGGGGAGGGGCGGGGCGGGGGCGGAGGGGGCGGTGGATTCCGTGAGGTGGGGGTGCAGAGAGCCGCGGGCCGGAGGAGGCGCTAGAGATTGGGCCGACCCTTCAAATTGAAGTGGGGCGCCCGGCGGGACGACTCAATCTCGCGGGAGTCGACGCGGGGCGGGGCGCGGCGCGGGGCGGGGCGGAGCGGAGCGTGGGGCGCGGCTCGGCTGCGGGCACATTTTAAATTCCGAGTGGCGGGGGCGGAGATGGGAGGGGAGGGGGAGACGCGGGTTTGAATGCGCGCCACCTCGTTCACCCCCGTCCGGACACGCACGCTCGGGCCCCATTACCATACCTACCACTTACCGCGGAACGCGCGGCAGCAAGGGGTGCAGAGGAGAGGGGAGCGGAGGGGTGGGAGTGAGGGGAGGTGGGGGTGGAGGGAGCGCGCCGCGCGCCCCCTGCACGGGAACGCGGACTTGAGAGAGGGTGTTTCTTCAGGTTTTTTTTTCTTCTACATACGACTTACGGAAAGTGCTGTGGATTACAGCGCTGCGAAATTTCCGAGTCGATTCAGCATTGGCGACGATGGAGTCTGTTCATAGAATGAACACTGATGTAGTTTCATCTGCATGAAATGGATGTATTTTTATAACTTTCAAGTTTATTCATGTTTGAAAACATGTCAAATACAATGATGGAATGCATCTTAATGAATTTGACGTGACTTACGAGATATAACATTACAAGGATTATTCACCATAATCTAAAAACTGCTTGAATTTACTGTGATTCAACATAATTTAGAAGTCTCCCTAGCGTGGCACTTGGGAAACTGGTTCCAGGGATAGATTTTAATAATACATTTCATTTTCTCTAACAAGATATTCTATGACATCTTTTCGCCATGTTTTACATTATTGATTTTTCGATCTCTTGGATCGAAGGCAAACTAGAAAAGAAAAGATCGACATGAATTCTTGTTATCCATTAACCCTTGAAAAGTGGCCTGGTGTCTGCCCTCCCCCCGGTAGCTCTTTTATATTAGATTTCTCACCATACTATTAACCAAGAAATAAGACATATGTCATTATTATATCATTTGTTTACATAAAAAGCAATCATTTTTAGATTAATTACATAAAATCATACACGCGTATTAAACAGTTATACAATATATAAAAGACGAAAAATGACGATAAGTCGATTAATTGAATGATTATTTTGTATCTCCAGGCGTATAAACTACTAAGGGCATTAGTCCCGTTAGTATAGTGCATGTTTTATCAGGAAGGTGGTGGTTGTTGCTCAGCTGGATGAGGAGATCCGTCATCGGCCTACACGTCGCCTTGAAGGATTTTTATCCAATCAGGTATCTCCTCCTAGTGAGTCACAGCTCCGGCCGGGACAAGCTTTAAGCTCCCGATGTGTGTGGTAGTGTAGTGCGTGGAAGTGTAACGGTTTACAAGTGGGGATGAGGATAAAGCAAGGAAGAGGACGGATAGAATGGGGGCTATGCTTGGCCCGTTCGTTAGGGTACTGGATCGGCATTCGTGTGTTGTTGACAGGAAAAACTACAGTAAACTGTCGATGAGAACAGACGGCTACTAAGATTCTCCCCCAGACTAAATTCGATCCACTTACTGTCCAGACTCGAACCCTAGGACCTCCAGGTCAAAGACACTGCATTGACGTCAGTAGATAGCCTGAGCTACCTCAGCCGAAGTTGAAAAAAATAGAATTAACAATTATCTAAAACGCAATATTTTACTGTAATGCATTAATATTTTCATAGAGCCTTAAAATGTAACAAACAAAAAGGATCCAAGGATCTCCGATTTTTTCTACCAATAAGCAAAACATATGCCTTTGTTACAAATTATAGTGAATATCTGACCGCTCTGAATATCTTGCAAAGAGAGACGATATTTTATTTTTCTGCATTTACAAAAGAAATATTAACAAATAAGTTATAACACACCCACAAAAAAAGAAAAGAAATCTTACAAGACTCGTAATTCGATTACAGAACGAAGTAGCGACAAGGCTGACACAGTTCTTACAAATACACGACCGGAAATGGTAGCGAGACGTCAGACGAAACAATTTTGAAACATGGATTGATAATAATGGTTCATTTTAGGAACCAATTGCTTTTCCAAACTTATTAACGTATTCAGAAAAGTGTTGGATGTGATGAAAGGTATATGAAATATTGTTCACCAAATATCAAAACTGTAACTTGTTAAATATATGGGAGGCCACAAAAATGTCTCTCACCATCTCGTTGAATAAAGGAAAGACTGCTTTGCCTCATTCATATTCCACTCATAGATTCAGTAACAATAATTTTCATTTGAAAATTAAAAATTCTTCTCGCCTAAATTCTTGTGGCCGAAGAATTTATTATTAAATCGCTTTATGAATATGTAGTTTTTAATATTAAAAATCACACTAAAAAATCTAATTGATTGATATTGGATAAATATATTTAGATTTATTTAGTAAAATAACAGTAAAAAATGTATGTGACATATGGGGGAGAACGTTTTCTGCGCACGTTTTCTTGAGTTCCAGAATCCCTTCCCCTCATTTCGACTGCATATAATTGAAAGATGAGTAAAAGTTAAAGATAAATAAATAAAAATTAAATTTAAAAAAGCGCGAGATTATCAACATTTGAAAAAATAGACATTATTGTTATTAATTATCGCTGAGTAATTAGGTCGATTATGGTTATAGCAGTTTTCATTTATTACAAAGGTTGCTTTGTGATAAAAACGTATTTCTTGTAGTAACAGTAAAGAATTAACCATTGTAATCTTATGATATGGGCAACAACTGAAAATATCACCCCAGTCAATGGAACTAGCATTTAGAAAAGAACTTCTATAACTTGGTTGATTATCAACTGAATAAAGCTACTTCAGAACAAACCCAACAAGATGAAGATAGAAAGACTCAAACGTTTGAATTGTTTGAACGAGGACTTAGGCTACTTTTAATGCAAATGCTACACGACCCATTGTACTGCAAGTGCTTGAAGGTACGTTCTTAGTTGGGACCTGTAATGACGTTGCCGTGACTTTGCGTTATTGAGGCCGTGTTTCCTGGCGAAAGAAACTTGAGCTGCGAACATATGGCTGTTTATTCCGCCCTCGATCTGCTCCCCTGCCGCGCCGCCGGAGGCCAATGAGAAAACAACGCATAGGTCGCGCTCGCCGAGTTATTACCTCCGTCATTACAACGCGATCTAACCCCACTGAGAGAATTCCACCGTCAGTAAAGACCCGCGACTGTTTCCTAGTATCCGGCACCACTCGCCAACTCGTGTAATTATTTTATTTGCTTTAATTAATGTTAAACTTGGTTTTTAATATTTTTAGTAGTAATAATCTTATTTTTCTACTCTAAACAATAAACGATTTAAGGTTTGTGAGTTCGTAAAGATTATAATCGGGGTTTACACATTTTGTTTGATCTTATTAGAAATAATAATAATAATAATAATAATAATAATAATAATAATAATAATAATAATAATAATAGAGTAAGAATTCGTGAAAGGTAACAGGCAAAATGCAAATTTTTCTTTTTATGTTGAATTGTTACTTAATCGATAGATTCTGATGCCCTTATTAAGTGTGTAAAATATTTTTTTAAAAAATTCATAATTACTTAAGTTATAAACAATTCAGTATTTATGCATCTTTTAGTTGCAAAATAAATATCTCACAACAGAGTTGATATAATTTAATGCTTCCAACGGCAACTTGAAGGAAAAAGTATATATTTTAAGATACACAATATTAATTTTTAAAACTTATTAACAATCCCTTTTTTTTATTGCAAAATAAAATGTAAAATGAAAAAAATCCGTGTTCTGCGCTTTTTAAAAATATTTTAAAAAAACATTCTAAGAGGGAATTTAATATAGATTCAGAATCCGTTAAAAAAGTTAGCAAACATTAATACATAAAAAGTAATTAATATTTTTATCGAGCGGCGCACGGTCGCGCCACGAGACGCGTACCGTAGCTTGGAGGTTTTGATGCACCATACTGTGTTTCTGCGATTTTACTCTCAATATTAACGCAAATATTTTTTTTAATTTAAAATTTAGTAATTTTAGTACCAATTTTCGCTTAAAACAATTTTTTATTTACATAACCACATTAATTATTATTAATAATTAAATTTATTTACAGAACGTTATGAGCTTCGTAATCAGACGCTGACGAATATCGCTTACATTTAAGTGACTTAGAATCGTTCGGTAAAAAGCAATGAAACTGTCGGGTGTTTTTGATTACTTTACATTTTGAAAATCTTGGTTTTAAAAGTTTTGCTTCATTTTCATATTCCTCTTTGGTGCAATACGCGAAAGACATTGACCTGTGAAAACAATTTTTTGCCCAAACGAACAACATCTTTGCGTTTGTTAATGGTTCATCTAATCTCGTTCTTTGCATACTTGTTTTCCAAGCATTCCTTTTGATTGTCCCGCCAACACCGTCACATGCACTTTTGCCATGAGAAGTGGCAAAAAAGTGCCACTCTGCATTAATACGAAATTCATTTTCATGTTGAATCAAATTCAGGAAGTTACTTTTATTTTTGTACTGACTCGCAGCTCCGTCCGAAAAATAAATAATTCGTTCAATCCACGCATACTTGTCTTTCAAATACTGAATCAGTTTTGTATTGTATAGGTGAACGCTAACAGTATCGTGCTTTTCGATTTCAGAAATAATAACAAAATTATCCGAAACTATCTTGCCGTCTTTTCGCGTATACATGACGTATGGATGAATTGTAGCCTGGGTATTTGACCAGTGATGCGCCTGTATTGCATCTTGTATTTGAAATGTATAATTTTCTGAAAAATCCAGCGTTACCAAAAATTCACCTTCCTTTAAGCTGTCCTTTTTTGCACTAAAGTAAGCACTTTGTTCTTTTGTTATAAAATCATGCGTCAGTAGTTCAGGCAAATCTTTTCTTATCTTCTCTAAAAATGCTTCTATGGAATCTGTTTGTTCAACGAATTCAGTTCTAGAAAAATATATTAAAACATCTAATAAGCAAAAGTAATTGGTATGAGGAAAGACCGATAGTCAATCTTCCCACAGCCGTTCCCGATAAAAAAATCTAATAAGCAAAAAAGTTATTTGTGAAATTATTTATACAAAAATTAATAGAGTTACAGTAAGGTATTATAAAAAATCAAATTTCCAATTTAAATTTAAAATTGTATAGCAAAAGAAATTTCTGAAATTTGACAAATCGTTGCCAGGCACTCAGAAAATTAATTTTAAAAAATTGATTTGTAAAATTAATTGAAAGTTTAAAATAGATTTTTTCATGTTATGCATAATTTAGGCAATATATTAAGTTATCATTAAATTAAAAAATTGAAATGTAATTATATGTACCTATCAGTGCTTATCCATTCCCTGTACTTTACTTCCTTCACGGAATATTCTGTAAATAATGCATGCAACTTCTCGACTTCTCGCAAAAAGCAGTAACACCAGGACAATTTTTGCAATTTCTGAGATGACAAGATGGAAGAGCTTCTTTGCAAATAATTTCTCTTAATGCCTTATGGTATGATAAGGTGAAGGTGTGATTTTTCTTCTGAAATTCGGATTTTAGAGCAAAAAACTTTAATCTCATGTTCTGGTGTGTTTTACAAACACATACGTTGTGGCAACTAGCTTTGTTAACAGAGATGCACTGTTTTGGTCGCAGTTTTGAAAATTTAGAACAACTAATGATAAACTGAGGAAATTTTTCCTGAAAACGTTTTATGTGCTTCCTTCAAATTGCACAAAAGTAAACGCTTTTGCACATTTTCTCTACCTACATCGGTTTTTATAGATACACAATCTTTTTTTCCTGGCATCATTCTACTAGTATCATCACTCAAATAAAATTCTGTTACTTTCTGAATAATTTCCTCACTTATTTTTCGACCAACTTTCTTTGGTGGACGCGACTTATAGCCATTTTCTTTCCTTAATTTCTTCGCCCTTGATGCCATTTTATGCGAAACGCCAAACAACCTCACGCATTTTCCTTATACTAATGCAAACAGGAAGCGTTGTAAGTATTTCCGATTTTTTCACTTCGGAAAATAGCTTCGACAACGCATTGTTCACATCTCGAATCAAAGTCTCGTCTATCAAAGAATTGTCTGCATCGGGCAATTTCTGTCGCTTTGTTGCACGTCCAAGCATATCATTTTCAGCTGTTTCTTCCTTGTATGTAGGGTCATTTTTTTCGTTGTCCACGTAGTTTTCATCCCGTGAAGATTCTTCTTCGGTAGTATCAATAATGATTTCCTTTTCGACGGAAGAGACAGTAACTTTTTGACTATAAATTGACGTTCTGCATGAATCACAGATATATTTTCCAGTTAAATTAGAAAAAGATCGATTCCACTGCGTCGTTATCAGCTTCAAATTTTTGTAGACACGATTGTGTTTGGATTTTTTAAGTGGGTTGCAACATTTCTTCGGGGTAGGCATTTTATATAATCTGTTTAAAATTAATAAAAAACATAAAACTATGAGAACTGACAATATGAAATAATAAATAATGTAAATGATTAGAAAAATCAGTTATTGTTATTAATAATATTGATAAAGTCAGTAATATTGAACATTTTAACGCTTTTAATCGAGATTATTTAATAACAATACACAATTATTGTTTATAAATTTGCAAAATAAAAAAACGAAGTCATATGCAATGTTAATTACGCTTACCTTTTTGCGTAGAAATTAGAGAACAATAAGAATGGTTTCTTAAGCGAAAACAATTGTTGTAAAACAAAAGCGTGCTGCGCGACTCGTTCGTACCGACAAGCTAAGGCGCGACCGGTGCGCCGCTCGATAAAAATATTAATTACTTTTTATGTATTAATGTTTGCTAACTTTTTTTAACGGATTCTGAATCTATATTAAATTCCCTCTTAGAATGTTTTTTTAAAATATTTTTAAAAAGCGCAAAACACGGATTTTTTTCATTTTACATTTTATTTTGCAATAAAAAAAGGGATTGTTAATAAGTTTTAAAAATTATATTGTGTATCTTAAAATATATACTTTTTCCTTCAAGTTGCCGTTGGAAGCATTAATTATATCAACTCTGTTGTGAGATATTTATTTTGCAACTAAAAGATGCATAAATACTGAATTGTTTATAACTTAAGTAATTATGAATTTTTAAAAAAAATATTTTACACACTTAATAAGGGCATCAGAATCTATCGATTAAGTAACAATTCAGCATAAAAAGAAAAATTTGCATTTTGCCTGTTACCTTTCACGAATTCTTACTCAATAATAATAATAATAATAATTCATTAGTATCATTATTATTTAACAGATGATTATGTATTATACAGATTTCTTGTGTGGTTGTGAACACGAAAAAACATAATGTGTAGTTTTACATGCCTCTAGATACAATCAAAAAACTATCTTAGTATTAGTTTTGTCCAATATAATTCCAAAAGGTCCACAGAAAATAAACTTCGAACGAAAATTGATGGCAATGCCTTTACCTTTGAAAATAGTCTATCCATATTGGTTTCTCGTAATAGTCTCATTATTTATTTTGTTAAAATAAGTTGCATGGATTGTAATACAAGAGTGTCAAAATTTATTTTCAGCGTAGCTGATACATTAGATACGAAAAGGAAAAGAAATCAAGTTGCAAAATATATTAATTCAAAAGTATCAACTCAAAGTAAATGCAATCTTTTTTATGAGTGAAGTGAAAATAGCATTACATATCACTTAAAGGTTAAAGGTTTCGACATCGTATCATAGTTTTGTCAGATGAAGTCGGTCGGAGTTCATCTTCTCGGGCATCAACTCACAATACCTTCATTCTTGCAATCAAAATAACCTTTATTTCGTAAGTGAGCAATATCGTGCGTGTGGGGAAAAAAAATGCGTGTGGGGATCAGTCAATCCCCACACGCATTTTTAGTAATATTCTATTACTTCCTTGAACGTCATTACCAAAATCTTCGATAGTAACATAACCAGGATACTATTCATTAAGTCCCACCAAACAGTTGATTGGCACCTATGCAAAGAACAAGGCTGCAGCGTGGAGCGGGGTGGGCTGGTGCTGGGCGGTGTTGTGCTGGACAGGGCGAGGAAGGGTGAGAATGAGGCGAGGCTGGAAGGAGCGAGAAGGAAGAATGGGTTGGGACAGTGCTGGACGGGATGGGGAAGGATGAGGATGAGGCAGCACGGGGAGGAGCGAGAAGGAAGAATGGGTTGGGACAGTGCTGGGAGGGACAGGGAAGAGTGAGGATGGGGCAGGACGGGGAGGAGCGAGAACGAAGAGTGGGGTGGGGTGGCGTTGAGAGGGACGGGGAAGGGTGAGGATGGGGCAGTGCGGGGAGGAGCAAGGGGAAAGAGTGGGGCAGGACAGTGCTCGGAGGGACGGCGAAGGGTCAGGATGGGGAGGAGCGAGAAGGAAGAACGGGCGGGGTAGTGCTGGGCGGGATAGGGAAGGATGAGGATGGGGCAGGGCGGGAAGGAGCGAGGCAGAAGAGCGAGGCGGGGCGGTGCTGGGAGGGACGGGGAAGGGTGAGGATGGGGCAGGACGGGGATGAGTGACAAGGAATAGGGGCGGGGTAGTGCTGGGCGGAATAGGGACTGGTGAGGATGGGGCAGGACGGGAAGGAGCGAGGGGAAAGAGTGGGGCGTGACAGTGCTGGGAGGGACAGGGAAGGGTGAGGATGTGGCAGAACGGGGAGGAGCGAGAAGGAAGAGTGGGGGGGGGGGTGCTGGGCGGGATAGGGAAGGGTGAGGATAGGGCAGGGCGGGGATGAGTGACAAGGAAGAGTGGGGCGGGGCGGTGCTGGGAAGGGCAGGGAAGAATGAGGATGGGGCAAGACGGGGAGGAGCGAGAAGGAAGAATGGGTGGGACAGTGCTGGGCAGAATGGATGGGGGAAGGATGACGATGGGGCAGGGTGTGGAGGAACGAGGAGCAAGAGCGAGGCGGGGCGGTGCTGGAAGGGGGCGGGGGTGGAGCGGAACGTGGCGGAGACACGCGCAATAGCCCCAATTCGCGTGCTGCTTTCGCGGGAGTCGGCGGCAGCTGAAAAAAGCCGCCGTAAATCGCTCCTTTTAGCCGCCACGCCTCGTCCTGAAGGAAAAAGGGGAGACTGCACGCGCGGAGGAGGTAGGGAAGATGGCGCGGCCGTGTGTACATGCAGGGGTGGGGGTGGGGGGTGGAGAGGGAGAGGGCGGTAATACTGGCAAGGGTGTCAGGAAGGGTTGGCTGCAGGGTGGGGGGTGGCAATGGAGATAGTGCGGTCGTGTGCGCAGGTGGAGGTGGGGACAGTAATACTGGCAAGGGTGTCGGGGGAGGGTTGGTGGCAGGGTGGGGTGGTAGGGGAGATAGTGCGGTCGTGAGCGTAGGTGGATGTGGGAGCTGCATTACTGGCAAGGGTGTCGGGGAGAACTGGCGGCAGGGTCGAGGGGCCGGTGGGGACTGCGAGGGCGGTGGGGAGGCGAGAGTGGAGTGGGAGAAAATTGACGCGTGCGGGGTGGCGGGTGAACACAGCGTGACAATGGTGGAGGAGTGATAAGTGGAAATGGTACTGTAGGAGACCTACGTGTTCGGAGCCAAGCAATTCGATGCGAAGAAACGGGTCAAGGAGATGTGGAAGCCACCTACATCAAGTGAATCACGCACGAAGCAAAGCGCGCCAAGAAACCACCACAAACTGTTTTTGATGGATGAAGGAAGAGAGAGTGAAGTGGTGCATGAGAAATGTTGGTGGATATAGTAGCAAAGGAGGTTCGAGCAGAAGCCATCGAAAACATGTCAGAAATATTACAAGCAGATATTGATATACAGTAAGGTGAAGGGGAATCTGTAAGTACTCGTGGATTTACGACAATGGAAATCGCATTGCTATAAATTGTCAGCAGTGAGAGGAAGGATAGTGATGAAACGCACGAGATTGTGAAAAATAGGGGGAATAGTAGGTCATGGGGTTGTATTTATGACAGTGTTTCGTGCAGAGGATCGTCGATAGTCAATTGAGAGTGGGAATATGAAAGCAAAAAAAAATATAAAACGTCGGATGGAGATTTGCATGGAGATATTAAGGATGCAATTTTCAAATAATTGGAAGGTTACTAGAAAAAGAATTGCAGCAACGGTATAATAACAGCTTAAAATGGCAACTGTGTGTCTTCGACGTGTTCACGGCATTCATGGCAATTTAGCCGTAAGAAAGCATACATTTACAAAATAGTGGTGCTACAGAATTTCACAGAACGTCTTCTACTACTTGGTATAGTGTCTATTTAGTCTGGGTTAGCTTTTCACGTTTGCCTCAACCTCTTCCTAGGTGCTACATATCTGCGTGTATTTTTTTCACATTTTCTACATTTGGCGGGTTGTAAAGTAACTGGGTATTAAAAGTCTTTGGTAGTTTCTGTAAGTTTCTTTCTTATTTTTTTATTAAAAACACTATTCACTTGATTTGTTAGATAAGAAAGCAAAATAATATTTCAAATCTTAACATTGCTAACGATGTCATGGTACCGGTATCCGCTTCCTCAATCTTTCACTAATACAATTGATAATGTTCTGAAGGAAATTAATGGGGATGTTGGCAATTACCTCTTGAATCCGCCACTCCAATTCCTCCAAAGTGCAAGATGTGGATTTGTACACCTTCTCCTGGTGTTGTCCGGTAATAAAAAACACAAGGACTGAGATATGGACTTCTTGCAGACCATTCGTGAGGTTCACGCTTCCCAAACCAATGTCAGAAAATTCTGCCCCAACCATTCACGAACAGTCAATGTTTGAGATAGTAATTCAGTACTACATATTCCAACGAGATTTATCCACTTTTTCGGCATAAGAACTCATAATAGAACTTTTTCTGTCGCATAATCTTTATTTTGTGCCGCAGCATTAAAATATTTTCTCTAGAGTATAGAAGTAGTACTTTGCAAGAAAGTAAAAACTGTAGCTCATTTCTGAGGCGTTTGTCATCAAAACACCTCAAAACGACTTCAAATTTAATTAATATTTGCAACTGTCAGAAAATCCCTTTAAGGATTAGTTCTCTTGCATGAAACTTAAGATAGCTCTGCCAATAGAATCAGGGGAGGAGCACCCATTGGTGAGTAGGGGGAGGAAGGTCAAATGAAGTCGTAGGCTTCCGCGGCCAGAGTCATGTGGGTGATCTGGGCTGTCCGGGGTGACGCCGCGTCGAAGGCTGAGTTGCCGACGTTTCGACCATCCTGTCGTGGTCTTCCTCAGGGGCTGGCCATGGTCATACCAGCCATTCGATATGTTGGGCATGGGGAGAGGCAAGAAAATACATGGGTAAGTCAATAAGTATCAGTACTTTCGTTCTGATCGTCTTTAGGATGACTGTACATATTTCTGCAGTTACCCGCCATAAGATGACGTCATTCTCTTTCCGTTTGGTTAGTTTTAGCATTAGGGTTCCCGTCGGTGGCCAGATTTTTTGACACTAGCTCGTCCGCTGGGTCGAATTCAGCCGCTGTCTGGTGAAGAGTTCTAGCGGCCGATTTTCGTGGTTTCTACGATCATCACCAGGTGAATGCCGGAGCCGTACGTTGACAAATGGGGCACGGACCCGCGCGCGATCTTCCTTGCTCTTCGCTGTCCGATCCTCACCTCTTTCGTTCTCTTTCACCTACATGCATTACATTTCCACCCATACCCGTAGATCAGTTGGGTGCTTAGAACATGTTCCGGCTGATCGCGGCATTCCGAGATATAAGCATGCACTACATTTACGGGAATATTGTTCTTAGCAGTTGATGCGCCGGGAATCACTAATCCATCCATTAATCAAACTTTATGTTCGCTTGAGTTGTTGCGACATGAACATGGCTCTACCACTCTCCGATTGCCGCAAGTAAAGTAGGCTTTCGTAATCCGAGTCCTGTGATCATAATGGGTGCCAAAATCTGAAATACTTAGAAGGCTTTCAGCACAATGTTGTGAAATGTTTGTTTTTGGGGAAGAGTTTACTAGTGAATTTAATTATAAAAAAGTAGGCAAACAATAAATGAAAATAAAAAAGAGTAAAATGCTCAGCATCATCCACTTCTGATCCCAATATTGAGAAAGTCCGTGGTGTGATTGTGAGTGGCTATTGCTGAAAGACTAACTGTGCAGCGTGTCCACATTTCACAGCCCGCGATCTTCAGAATATGTATTTCAAGGTGTCAGAGCATCCCGGATACACTTCAAACTTGTCGCGTATAAATATGTTTGGTCCGCTTAAAAATACTAGTGGTCTAACCTTTGCCTCCGACCTACAGGTGAAGAAGCAGTGCATACATACCTGCTCATTGAAAACTCTTTTCTCTGATGGTATCTGAAGGCTGGTGATATAATGTTCTAAGTACTTTGAAAAGCATAGTGCCTGTGTTGAAAAAAGATCTCGTATTTTTTATTGTTGTTGTAAATAATTATAACAATAAGTGGAGGGTACGTAGTGATTTACCCTCATATCTGAAGTGACATCATGAAAGAGGGACAGGACAATGTTGCTTCTCCAAGAGGCAGCGGTTGGAAAGGGCAGGGAGGACTGAGACATGCGATAAAAAGGCAGGGAAGGTAAGTCGTTAGTTAGCGAGGTGGATGCGAATATGGCAGGCCGGAGTTAGGCATTAAGTGAGAACAGAGCAAGGCAGGAACCACGGAAGAGGAACAGGGCAATGCTGCTCGTTGGTGAAGCAGTAGTTGGAGGCGAATGAGGCAGATGTATGTTGACCTTAGCGCGATCCAGCACCTCGTAACCTGGCGCATTCATAAGGGGCTGCCAGAACGGCTCCGACCAACACGCTAACGTCCTGCAATTCGCGCTTTTACAGCGCCACCGTCTGCGTCAGCACTGCCAACTCTGGAAAAAATATGGCGCACGAACCGTGCCTGTGATGCTTTGCCCGGTTCGAATGTTCGTTAGAAAACAGTGTGCCTTGGGGTCAATCTTCTTCAGGGAATGTCATAAGGGGAATTGCGATGAAAATTGTACTATTGGATACATATTTATAAGTTTTGACAATGTTGTTTTTCGAAAATGCATAAAACTTTTGTATCTTATAGATTGTAATTAATAAAATTATGACAATGAATGAAATTTATTCATTCATTATGTTTATTATTAAACCAGAAACAAATATTCATCGTTCATTACTACTCCTGTTAATATCATCGTAGAAGGCTTTAAATGTTTCTTCTTTCTATACAAGAATGGGAAATATGAACTGAGTATATTACTTAGAAGCAATATAACACAGTATTTAGGCACATTCGCCAATCACTCTAAAACGTAACTTCTAATTCAAAACTGGCAACCTTATAACAAACCAAACTTTGGCAACAATGTAAATAATAATTGGCATCATCTAGAAAAAGATATACATGACGAATAAAATGGTAATAACAACAAATGAATTATATATGCAGAAAATGAGTCACACAGATATGAGTACAATATTCTGCAATGGTGTATACTTCAGATGTTTAAAGGCACGTATTGCCTACTCTTTCTAACATACCCCATCTTGATGAATCAAAGATTTTTAAACGTCAAACAAATTGCATTAATGCTTCATGTTTCTCAGACTCTAGTTGCATTATCCAAACAATAAAAATTGTTCGAGAATGTTTGGAACATCAACGAGCATATCTGGAGAGTTGGCAATCGTGCCGCATTCGTCGCCAAGTAGCGTGACAAAAAAGCAACGCCGGCCGGAATTAGATCGTGAGAATGGGTTCGCCGAGAAGGCGAGAAACACATTGATTGTGTCTAAAATTAAATAGACATATGTAGACAAGGCAGTTCATGCAACCTCTATTGACGTTTTCAAAGAAATATATGTGTTGACCACCTTAACGGTACGAACAACCTGAAGACATGCAGAGAAAAACAAAAATAGGTCGCTTTATAAACAGACGTTATATGCTCTGTAAACATGCATTACATGTACAACTAAATTGTGTTAGGTAGTGAACATATAAACGACATGCATGGTACGTGAGACAAAGGTCAAAAGAAGATAATGAAACACGTCATTAAGATATACTGAAACACTATCTTGAAACAATAACAGAAAGATATCATATACTTTGGCATGTGAAGTATATTCTATATTAATTATAATCGACGAGAAATATATAAATTACACTAACAATATTATTAAAAAGTAATTTTAAATCGCGAATATAGATATATCGTAACTTCTTTACGTACGAGTAATTGCACCTATCGAAGTATTGTAAGAGTTTGAAGGAATATTCAACAATGCATTTCCAATTTTCACCACTTTACTACAGATAAAAACGTATTTGAAAACCTGCAAGATTAAACACAATTCATCACAGGCGGAATTTGAGTTAATTTCTTTCTGAAATAATTTTTTTTTCTTGTTCAACGTGAACTAATATCGGCGTCTTTTATGCAGTATTGAACACAGGGACTAATATAACTAACCGTTGTGTGTGTGACACGATAGGATCGGAAAAACGAATGGAATAGGTACAATCGAATTCAAGACGAATAGCTCTCGCCGGCGGAGATGTAGACAAACGGGCGGGGCGGGGCGGGGCGGGGCGGGCTTCGGGGCGGGGCGGGGCGGGCGGGCGTGGCGGGGCGGGCGTGGCGGGGCGAACCGTGGCGGGGGCAGGGCGGGGCGGAGCGGGGCGGTCCGGGGAGGGGCGGGGCGAAGCGGGGCGGGGCGGGGGCGGGTCCGGGCGGGCGGGCGGGGCGGGCGGGGCGGGGGCAGGCGGGCGGGGCAGGCGAGCGGCGCGGAGCGGGGCGGGGCGGGGCGGGGCGGGGCGGGGCGAGACGGGGCGGGGCGGGGAGGTCCGGGCGGGGCGGGCGGGCGGGCGGGCGGGACGGGGCGGGGCGGGTGGGGGCGGGGCGGGGCGGGCGGCGGAGAAGAAGAAATGTGATCATCTCGCGGAGGCACACATCCGCAATTCCGGCTGTCGAACAAGACAAAGGACGAGCGGCGCGCGTGGCGAAGGCAGGACAGCGGCACAGCGCAGCGGGCCGTATGGAAGGAGGTCAAGGAGCCACCCGGGCGGGGGAGGAGCTACAGCGACAAATTCCACAGATCAGTTGGAGGCGGAGGTGGCCTCAGGGAATGACGGTGAAAGGGCGAAGAATAAAATGGGGCAGAGCCACACTCGGGTTTGGTACGTTAGGCGGCGTGAGCACAACATAGTTGTTTTGTTTTCTAGAAAACTACGAGTTGTCGTGTATCACTTGACAAAAAATTACATTTAAAGTTTTAAAAATATGTTTTCCTAATGTACGAAGAAAGAAGTCGTTGATGAGTACACTTTGAAAATACCTTCATGTCCTCGAAACTTCTGTCCCCAACCTCATGATCGAAGAACCAACGAACTATTTTCAGCGCAGTCAGTGGAGTGATAAATGCCGGATAATCGCTCATTACTATATACTCGTAAGTACGCTAAGACGTTTTATACAAGGAACTTGTTCGAGTTTGTCAACCAACAGAGTAGTTTAATAAATGTTGATAAGAGAATCTTACATTTTACTACTTTACAAAAAAATCACTGAGCCTTATGATTCAGTTATAATTTACTATTATCTTGTAAAAGGTGACGGTCGTAAGTTGATAGTTCATAATTAAAGGTAGTAAGGTTAATAACACAGATAATAATAAATTACAATCAAGAAATTTTATAAACCACAATTAAGGAGTTGATCTCAGTTTAGTTGAGTTTGACTTTCGAGATTCAGAGTGCTAAAAGACACTTAAAATGATGGTGGACATTAACAGATACAAGGGACCAAAAGTTTTCAACGGGCCCATTGATTTCCCATTGATTTCATTCTTGGTTTTATTCAAAGATACAAGATGTATGCATGCGAGATTCTTCTTTATTCCTCTTGTCTTTCTGAAATGTTTGTCAGATAAACTCAAATGAGATGTTTTGGGTTTGGCCTTCATCAGTGATTTATTTGGGTGTCATGTATAGTTGGCCCGATGATCGAAGGGCACATAGTCATAGCCTTTTGCTTTTTATAGCGACCGTTGTAACTCGATATGATTTCAAAAGTTAATCAATTTATAATGCAGTCGTATTCCATTTATTAAATGGAGGATACAATTGTTACCTACGTATAAAAAATAAAATAATTTGAAAGCACCATTATTTGTTTATTAAATTGATTTTCTGAAAATTTCACATTATTGGCATGCCATCACACCATCTATTACATATCCAGCTCATCAAATTATTGGAGCTTGGACTAGATTAATCCAGATTCTAAGAGGCAACAGGCTGAGTTCAGCTCAGAGATCAGTTTTTCAGATTTCGATCATAGCGGATTTTCGACTCCAGCCATGCTGATTGCCATGTTGATTTCAATCCCTGTGTAGAGGAGAATTCTAGAGGCCTGCGGCTCTAATAGGTGATTTTCTGTGGTTTTATCCGAACAACACCAGGCGAATACCGGAGCTGTAGGCTAAGAAATAGGCCACAGTGCGCGCGATATTTCCTCCCTCTTCCTTGTCCTACCCTCTCCCCCTCACCACAGACACACACTTTCACTTCCATGAACTGCTCTACCACACATGTCGGGAGATTAGAGCTTGTCCCGGTTGGGGCGGTGGGAGGGGAAGGGGAGCTGTGGGGAGGGGAAATCCCCCGGAGGCCGACTTGCAGGTCGGCGCCGGATCTCTCCATACAGCGAGGATGGAATCACTAACACCTCCCGGCAAAAACATTTACTACGCTTATGATAATAATGTTCATAGCAGTTAACATTCCCAGAAACATCGATTAATCTATCAATCAACATAGGAGCACTTTCTCATGTCTCTTGAGATTACCAAGGGGAAACTTCTCGAAACAAACGTCTGTGATGGCAACATCTCTGAGCAGAAATAAAGGGTTGTGAATTCGCATTGCGCTTAAGACATGGTTTTCCTCACAATTGGGATTGTGGCTTAGACAGGAAAGGGAAACCCACGAGAATTACGTACTTCATTATATATTACGAAATATCTCAAACCAGAAGAAAGATTGAATACCAAAGAAACGTTCGCCGAACTCGTAACTTCCTATTGTGTAACGTTTATGCTTTTCCAGTTTTTCTTTTCATTATTTATTTACTTATTCCAAAACATCGCACAATTTTAAATCACTAAAACTTAAAGTAATATTTTATTATGAATTAGTATGCTACCAGTCACTACCATAACACGAATCACCGAAGGCAAATAACAAAGTACAAATGAGTCCTAAGAAATTAATGTTATGCCTTTCTGAGGAACTTCTTGCCTTTCGAAAAATAAAAATAAATAAAACCAAGGAAAATATTATGGAAATGTATCATAACCTGAAACAAAATGAACCAACGAAATCACTGGAGAAAGGGGATTCAAGAACAGGAGACCACTTGACGGATCAAATAGTGCAATCAAAGCAAGAGAACATATTGTGATTGTAATGGGTTGACAGACTGAGCAAAGTTGCCGAGAATATGAAGGGGGATGTGAGAGCTTTCGAGGACAATCGAGGCGGTAAGACGTAAGATTGGAGAGAGCACGAACTTACTCGAAGTTTCAGGAAAGGCGAAGTGGGGAGGCAAATGAAAGGATACTCGGTTACGATAAAGGGACTGCAGCATAAAGTTTGCGAAAGAAGAGAATAGAGATGAATGAAACTTTTTTTGCGAAAAAGCCAGAGGAATGCGTAGATGTTCGATTTAGATGTAGATTTATATAGTAAAAAACAGTAAACTGTAAAAACTGTATGTGACTTATATAGTGATTTATGAGATTTATGTAGTAAAAAAACCCAGTAAAAACTGTATGTGACGTATGCTGGAGATGATCATCTTGCACACCTTCTCTTGAGTTCCAGAATCCCTTCTCATCATTTGAACTGTAAATAGTTGAAAGGTGAGGTAAAAGTTGAAAGATGAGTAAAGGTTTCGAGAGGTTGAAGGAGATGGCGAGAACGTAGGGTATCAATTTCCATTTAATTTTAACGTATTGGGATATGTCATATCGAATCCCTCAACAGAAGAACACTGATTCAAAATTAAAACAAAATTAAAAGTGTTTACTTAGTTAATAAATAAAATCAATTATAAATATGGTATTGTTTAATATGTTTATAAGAATAAGGCATGCGTATCAGGACAAAGAATGTAATCAATTAGAAGTAATGGGAAGACTGTTTCCATGTCGACCGAAGTGTGTGGAATTAATTAATAAATCAAGAAGTCGAGGGGAATGACACTAATTGATGAATTAAGGAAAGAGACGCGTTTTTCGTCACTTTGACAGTTGATCTATTGACGCAAATATACAATTAAGTCGTGGGGCATATGTTAGATATGTTTGTAAGAAAGCGACTCTTAGTAGTAATGTAAATGTTCAAACGTGAGACAAGAATTTCATTGAAAGAAGGATCCAAGGAGTGGTTCTGAGAACTGGTTTGCAAGTGATTGTAAAAGTGTTCCCGTTGCATGAATTTGGCGCTGTCACCTATTTGGCGCCGCACGGTAACGCTAACTAGTAAATGAACACAATTTAGGATGGAATAGGAAGGTAATCAAACGAAAGCAAAAACAAATATAAGAACAATACGAATAGTGATAGAAAAATAAACGAAAATATATTTGTATTGATATATTGCTGATAATGTGAACCGTAATGTTTTGAATTTGTAGGGTAATATGTACTATATTTAGCGTGTTTATTTTTGTTGTAGGTAAATAAAGCAAAGGTTGGTTTTGTTTGTAAGAGAAGTGACATTTACATATTATTTATCATTGTATAGAATCTGCTGATAAAGTCAATGGTGTGCTGTGCTGCAAAAGTCATAAGTGTGTGTGTGTCTGAGTTCATTAGATGTTTTCGTAACTCCATACCTTCCTGACAAGGTACCATCTGCCTCATCTGTCTTAAATTCAAATACTTTAAACAATTATAGCAAATAAAGCAGCCTTCTTTGGGAAGAACCTATACCCGTCAGACCTCTGAACCAAAATGGACAAATAACAAGAAAGTGTAAGAATTCGAAATTGTAGGCGCCGCATAGATCAGTGATCAGCGTGCGATGCTTTGTACCTCTGGCGAATTTCAATGGCGAGTGATGCATTTTGAAATGAATGTATTTGCAATGAATTAAATTGAATGAAATTTTGGGGTGGTGGTAAGGGACTTGTGTCATATTTTTGCAATTCTTTTGTGTCACCTGCCACTCATTCTACCATTACTGAGGATTGCAGGTACTGAGAGCATAATGATTTATTATGCAAGGCGATAAAGAAGTGTTTTATGTTCGAGAAGAAAGTAAAGCTCCTTCGTTGCCCGTGAGGAAAACGTCCTCTAATAGATAACCAACGGGTATGGTTGATTTTAATTCCAATATACCTAGTAAAATTCATGATTAAAAATTACCATGGTAGTTTACGTCGGGTTCAATAGTTTCCTGCACCGCCTACTAAGGCGCCCATGACAGAAGGCCTCATTAAACATATTTCACGCAGACGAAAAGAAGTATTGTATCAACATGTTATTAATTATTAATATGCGTCTTTAATCTTCTAAATACATTTTTTGAAAGCCGTTCGCAATTAATTTATTTATGACTACCGTCTACATTACATTTATTACAGCTTGACGGAATGGAAACCATTCGCATTATCTGGAAGGAAGGGGTGTGGCCGAAGGTTCTGGGAGTTTTGCAGCTGATTCGACGTAGGAGAGGGGCGCGCGTGGCTGCGAAGAGGTGAGTGGGGCGCCGGGCGAAGCGGCGAGGACAAAACGGCGCTGGCGCGCACAGCAGGGGCGGGGGAGGTGGGGGGGCGGCGGCGCCACGGGGTCACTCGGCGGCGCGGGGGGCGGGGGGCGGGGGCGGGGGCGGTGGCCAGCAGCGGGACGCTCCCCGGTGCCCCCGCGCGCCTCATGCAATATGCATCCGCGCCATTGAAACGCCGGCGGGGGCGGCGGGGGGCGGGCGGGACAGGCGGCACGCGGGGTGTCTTAGGATGAATCAGCCGCCCCGCGCCCTCGACCGCAAGTCGCTCGCCGCCCCGCCCCCTCGCCGCCCAGCGAGGGCTTCGCCGCCCCTCGGCTTCGCCGCGAAGGGCCGGCTCCGGGTGGCGATGGTGATCGTGATGGTGGTGGTGTAGGGGAGGCAATGGCGAAAGTGATACTAGTGATACTGGTGATGGCAGTTAATGTGACGGCTGTGGCGGCGGCAGGCTCTATCGACGATGCTGGTGATGGCGACGGCGACGTAGTGCAGGTGAGGATAGCAATTGCGATGGTGGGTGGTGCGGCGGAGGCAATGGCGAAGGTGATACTAGTGACGTCAGTGATGGCAGTTAAAGTGACGGCGGCGGCGGCAGGGTCTGGCGACGACAAAGGCATAGGGGTGACGGCGGATAAGGGTGACGGCGACGTAGTGCAGGTGGGGACAGCAATGGCGATGATGGCGGAGGGCAATGGCGAAAGTGATACTAGTGATACTGGTGATGGGCAGTTAATGTGACGGCGGCGGCGGCAGGGTCTGGCGACGATAACGGCATAGGGGTGACGGCGGATAAGGGTGACGGCGACGTAGTGCAGGTGGGGACAGCAATGGCGATGGTGGTGGTGCGGCGGAGGCAATGGCGAAAGTGATACTAGTGACGTCGGTGATGGCAGTTAAAGTGACGGGCGGCGGCGGCAGGGGTCTGGCGACGATAACGACATAGGCGTGACGGCGGATAAGGGTGACGGCGACGTAGTGCAGGTGGGGACAGCAATGGCGATGGTGGTGGTGCGGCGGAGGCAATGGCGAAAGTGATACTAGTGACGTTGGTGATGGGCAGTTAAAGTGACGGCGGCGGCGGCAGGGTCTGGTGACGATAACGACATAGGCGTGACGGCGGATAAGGGTGACGGCGACGTAGTGCAGGTGGGGACAGCAATGGCGATGGTGGGTGGTGCGGCGGAGGCAATGGCGAAAGTGATACTAGTGACGTCGGTGATGGCAGTTAAAGTGACGGCGGCGGCGGTAGGGTCTGGCGACGATAACGACATAGGCGTGACGGCGGATAAGGGTGACGGCGACGTAGTGCAGGTGGGGACAGCAATGGCGATTGTGGTGGTGCGGCGGAGGCAATGGCGAAAGTGATAATAGTGACGTCGGTGATGGCAGTTAAAGTGACGGCGGCGGCGGCAGGGTCTGGCGACGATAACGGCATAGGGGTGACGGCGGATAAGGGTGACGGCGACGTAGTGCAGGTGGGGACAGCAATGGCGATGGTGGTGGTGTAGGGGAGGCAATGGCGAAAGTGATACTAGAGATACTGGTGATGGCAGTTAATGTGACGGCTGTGGCGGCGCAGGCTCTATCGACGATGATGGTGATGGCGACGGCGACGTAGTGCAGGTGGGGGACAGCAATTGCGATGGTAATGGTGCAGAGGCTTGAATGTGTGGCGACGGTGGCGGCAGCCGAGTCAGGGGCGTAGGTGCGGTGATGATGGCGATGGAAGCGGGCAATGTTAATGGTAATGGCGACGTAGTGCAGATGGGGACGGCAATGGCGATGGTGATGGCGCGGCGGCTTGTACGGTGGCGACGGTTGTGGCAGCCAAGTCAGTGGCAGTGGTATGGGGATGATGTCAACGAAAGCGAGGTCTGCACTGGCGATGGTGATGTCGACATCGAAGGTGGTGTAGGTGGGGGAGACCAATAGCCATGGGGATGGTGTGCAACGGCTTCAGTAGTGGCGACGGCGATGATAGCGACGCAAACCGAATCTTTGATGGCGATGGTGATAGCGACGGTGACGATAAGTGCAGGTGGGGACAGCTATGGCGATGGTGATGGGTGTGGCAAGCTTGGATGGTGACGACGGTGGTGTCCGCTAAGTCAGGAGTGGAGGTATGGTGATGGTAGCGGCTGATGCGGGGGTCCGCAATGGTCATGGTAACGGGCGCCGGTGGTGCAGATTGGATTAGCAATGACGATGGTGGTTGTTGTGACGTTTGGATGGTGGCGACGGTGTGGTGGTGGCCGAGTCAGTAGTGAAGGTGGTGGCAGCGACAGCGACGGCCGCGGCGGCGCCGGAGGAGACGATAGCTGTTCATGAGAGGGGGAGTGGCTGCGGCGGCGGAGGTGACGGTGACAGTGACGGTGGCTGAAAGGTGGGGGACGATGACGCCCCCGTTCGTGCTCCCTCGTTCTATTGCTGTCCCTCCGTCCCTCGCGCGGACACGCAGTTGGAAACTTACGATCAGGTTTTACTTTGATAGGTTCTCATAAACTCAAAGTACTTCAGATTCGCTAGTTTAAGATCTGTACATGGGATCGCGCTCGGTCCTAATTCTGAATCTGGACGAAACGCATACCGACAGATTGTCGATGGCTAATGGGGATGGAAAAACTATTCTCGTGCACGAGTCAAACAATACTGAAAAAATATGATCATGAATATATTTCTAATAGTTTTAACGGAACATGAATCTTATTGTAGCAACACGTAATTACGGACTTTGAATTGAAGAAATTAATTTAATAACAAATTTTAAATACATATTTAATAAAGAAAATCGTTATTGCAGATCCACATAAGATCACTTTTCGACTATTGTTCTTAATGTCTGATGTCTTTTTTTATTCGTACTTCGTTTTATTCCTTCTCATCGAGTAGGTTATTCCACCACAATTAGTCCATTCCTATTCACATATTGATAGAAAAGATTAGTATTATCACAAGTTATAGTGTTTTTTCAGAATAGTTTATGTTTGTTTAATTTTTCTATTGAGATGTTTGCAACAAGTCATGCAAAAACCAATGTCGTTAAATGGTTTTAACTGTGGTTTTAAATGCACATTTAGAATAAAAATTAAGTTCAGGTTACCAAATTCAGGTAGACCAAAGGTTTTTTTGTGAAATATCATAATAATAAATATACATTTGCACCAGATGAACAATGTATTTTACGAAATAATACTGAAAAGCTTTCAAACCAGAGGAATTTGTTCTTGCATTGTATTAATGGGTGATGTTTACAAATAGATGCTGGTATTAAATATTGTTTTCTTTGAATTTGTTATACCGAACATTTGCATAAAACATTGTCATTTAAAATTTCTTAAACCAAAATGCAAGTCTGCGGCGAGAAAAATCGTTGGATCAGGTTATTTTTGTGTCCGAATTGGCGACATCGAAAATAAGAATCAAAAATGTAATTACTGAATTTTGAATTCATATAACCCAAAACGTTTTCCGCTAGTGTTTACTGGATATTGTAACACCCCCAGTCGTCTCGTGAGAGAACGCCCGGTAAGCGGCCCTATGTAGCTCAGTCGGTGATGGAAGGAATCGTTTAAACAGATACTGGTAACATGAAAGAAACACTTGGATCACTGGTAAAAATCACTTTTATTCCTGGGCAAAATAATTTAAAATGCCCCAGGGAAGTTTACACTTGTAAATAGAATAAGAAATCTGAAAATTAGGTGGAAAGAAAAGAAGACGGAAAAGTTAGTATTCAGAGTAAAGCTTAAAAATTAGGAAGACTTATAATTAACATTACAATGGTAAAAAATATTACAGGTCAATGTGTCATAGCGCGACACCGCATTACAGAATTTACGCATGGGATGAATACCCTGATTTATATTGCCTTGGTAAAGTTTTTTGTGGGCCCGAGACGGGCGCGTTGCGGCCGAGGGTGGGCGGCGGCAACCTTCACAGAGGGCGCGGCCGGGGGCGATGCCCTTGCACCCACTCAGGCACGCACGTCAGCTGGTCGGCCGTCTGATGACATCACCAAGTGGGGTGGCGGCGCGGCCGAGGCGTTGTAACGGCGTCTGGTAGTCTGTCTGGTAACTGGTAGAGAACTGGTAGTGACTGGTAGAGAACTGGTAGTAACTGGTAGACATGGAGCGGCCGGGCGATCTCAATCTCAGGAACGTAGTAATTAACTATGCGTACCTCTGATTCTCATTATAATAATTGTCGAACACAACTTCGGACAGTTTAGCAATCCTTCGGAGAAACGTTCGCCTCTCATCACGGCGAATTCCCACCCCAGAGAATTTTCTCTGTCTACTGCAGCCGGCTCAATGCTCAAAACTCGCAGCAAAATAACATAAGTCCCACATAGGCACATTCGCCCGAATAATTCCCACCCCCAGATAAGTTTTTTCTCCCCAACTGCCCTCAGCCTAGAACTCAGGCTCCTTCCGACGAATAATTATAAGTTTTTCAGCAGGCACACTGGTCTCTCCCCGACGAATAGTTATCCCCCCAGAGGAAGATTCTCTCCCGACTGCTCCCCGTCTAAATGATCTGGCCCCGTCTGATGCTCTGCACTTTCTGATTTTCTCTCCCTCGAAATTGTATTAGGTTAACTTTTACCCCCGCTCGTTTTCTCGTATGTTCCAGCTCCTTATGATTAGTTACGTCGCTATTGGCCAAAAGAAATGGCGCATTACGTTATTTCAGCCAATCGTGACGGGCGTAGTGAAGGGAGTTTCAACTCTTTGCGTCACTGTGAGCGTCCAGAATTTTCTTATTCCTTCTAGAACATGCTTGCACAAGACAGGCGTTGTCCGTGAAAGAATTTATCGCTCTGGGATTCCCTGGATGTCGATTTCAAGAGCGTTCTAGAAATCCTGCAGCTGGTCATGCGAACACGTGCCTCTCAGTGAATCTTTCGACAACTGACCCTTTTAACGACCTTCTTAATGGGCCGGGGGCGCAAATAGCTGTCCGATAAGCGAGGTTGCACGTGCAACCGCCGTATGTTTATCCTCTCAGTAGGACTCAGGGGTGGCCGAGTCTGTTTGTTTAATTTAATTTTCCTGGCATGAGGAAATCGGTATCGCTACAATATAACTGACGTAACTATATTGCTTGAAAAAGCCATTGAGGATACGAGATCAGATTAACATCGGACATCCAACAGATTGGAGGGTATAAAGCTGCAAAAGTGGTATATGGCGGATTACTATACTGGTGTAATTTATCAAGATTTCACCTGGAATTGATTTCAAGAAACCATTAAATAATATCGTTATAACAGCTGGATTAATGAATTTTCTCACAGAGAAACTTCCGTCAATTCAGCAATGAAGTGATTTACAAAACCTCATACTTGCATTCACTTGGTTCATCTACAACCATAATGCGGTTGATGCGAATAATAATTCCATGAAATCCTGTCGTATTTCTTTAAGACAACTGCAAGAACGTTCTAAATATACTTCTTATTTGGAATAATTATTTATATACATTTCTGTTATTTCTTTTCAAGAGCATTGCACTAAAGTTTATTCAGTACAATAGCACTGCAAATAATCGTACCTACCAGACGCAAAAGACACTCATTCGCGATCACGAGTGTTATAAATATACAATCATTTGAACAGTTGTGCCCTCTTCCAAAAGAATTTTATAGTCGATAAACCGTCTCCACGACTATCCATTTCTAAAACAGATTTTATTTCTTAAAATATCAATTGATAATAGTATCAGCTTCTGAAATTCGCCAATATAGATAGCTACAAAACCAGAACAATTATAAGATTTCATATTATTTTTTTAAACCCGTCACAGTAAAAACTCCCGCAAAATTAATGAAAAATCTCAATGTGTAGGCCAGAAGTTGCCAGTTTAGAGTTATTCACATACATTCTTATACCTGAGTCCGTTATTTGAACTTCAATCCATTAAAAACTTGGAACAGACCGATTTAAGATCTGTACACCTCACCCACCGCGACTGCTACCGCGATCGACCATTTCATCTACTTGCGTCAATTTGTAGCTCCCCTGCTTCCTCTGTCGCCCTGCCCTCGTCGCCAGGCCCCCTCCTCACCGCCCTCAGCCGAGTCCTCGGAACGCGTGCAGGCCGTGTCCGCCTCCTCACTCGCCCAAGGACTTCCCCAGATTAAGACTCCCCGATTCCTAAATAGTAAATCGCTCTCGGGGCAATATCCCACCGCTGTGGCGGCCCCCTCACCTCCGCCACGCCCCCTCCTGCTTGGGCGCCTCGCCCTCGCTCTCGCCACCGCCACCATGGCTGCCGCCACCGCCGCCGCTGCCAACGTCGCCGATGTCACCACACCTCCCGCCACCGCCCCCACCGCTGCCACCACCGACGCGACCCGCCGCCATGGCAGCCACCCCCCGGCGCCACGGTCGACGTTGCCACTGCTGCCCCCACCCCCGGCGCGACCGCACCACCACTGCCGCCACATAGCCTCTGCCAACGTCGCTGATGCCACCCTCAAGTGACGCCTCGTCCGCCTCCACCACTGCCCCACCCTGTCACCACCGCCATCGCCACGCCTGCCGCCACCGCCCTCCACCACTGCCGTCACCGCCGGCCCGCCAGCATGGTTTCCACCTCCGCTGCCACCGTCACCGATGCCGCCGCCGCTGTGCCGCCGCCAGTGGCGTCATTGCAACCGCCACCGTCATCGCCACCTCCGCTGCCACCATCGCCACCGCCGCGAACACCGACCCAACCGCCATCCCCACCTCCATTGCCACCACTACCCGCCGTCGCCATTGCCACCGCCACTGACCCCACCTCTGCCGCCACCGACATCGTCAGCCCCCCGTCCCCACCGCTGCCGCCATATCGCTGCTGCAGCCGCCACCAACGCCACTACCATCGCCACCCCCGCCGTCACATATCCACCGATTCCGGCACATCGCTTCTGCAACCGTCAACCACCGCCACCCCCCGCCTACACTGTAGTCACCATTGCCACATGACTGCTACAGCCTCCCCCGTCTACACCGCCGTTGCCCTCCCTACCACTGCCTCCACCATCGCCACGCCGTCTTTAACGCTGTCCCCGCCACAACCAACGCCATCATTATCGGCGTTTGCCGTCGCCGCAGCCACCGTCAGCGTTGGTGAAGAGGGCAGGGGCATAAATAACAGTCCCCCCAGGCCTCGCGAGCGCAAGTGAGAGGCGCCCCTCCCCGCCGCACGCAGCGAGCGGGGGACGCGAGGCGCTCCGGATTATGCGAAGGTCGGTCCTCGATTCCGAGGGCTCCTCTTTGTGTGATGGATTTTGCCACTTGGAGTACTTGGGCTCTTTGAATGTTTGTGGTAGACTTTTTTTGTTAAGGAGCTTGCTTTGTTTCGACGCACAAACATTTGCAGAATATAGGATAAGCCGTTGTGGCTCTAGAGACTGCATTTCAAAAACCGCCAAAAGTAGGATTTCTTAGATGAAAAGCACCCAGATATGTCATTGAGTTTTCGGCATTCAGTAAATGCCTTTCGAGAACGTTCCCTGCTTAAAGCCTGTTTTTCTTTATTTAGAACCCCTATCTTCTTATATTTCATTTTTTATATTCCTTCGAAGTACTACATAAACTTGTCAACGTATGTTTCAACCTCTATTCAGGGTTTACGTCTCTTGTTTAATCACTGATTGTATCCATTCATGTTGTTTTGAGTACGATTTTCTTAGGTACACGCAAGTATCCAGTTCAACAACTCAGATGGCCAAATCACTGGAGATATTGAATTGATTGCCTTACGTGGCGAGACTCGGACCATCAGGCCTGCCTTTCCGTCTGACCATGCAAATTTCGCTACGCTCCTTTCACTAACTAGGGGAGAAAACTGACATTTCTTGGGCGACGAAAACTGGCGATTTGAATTTACCTCTGAGGCGTCATTTAGGCTTGAGGATATTTTACATGCAAGTAAATCTACAAACATGGTACAGCTGGCTTTTCTTCCCGTCCGAAGGAAAGCGTACGAAGGATTTTTTCGCCCTTAAAAACCCACAAAAGCTTCGATCGAGTTTGAACCTTGAACGGGATCGAACTTGAGTATGCTGTTACGTTGCGGCCGTTGTATTCCGTCACAATGTATGTATTATCATTCAACGGGTAATAATAATATCATTAATAATATCATTAATAATAATATTATTAATAATATTATTATTAATAATAATATTAACAATAATATTAATTATTATTAATATTATTATTTAATCATTATTATTTTTTTATTCTAGACAACGCATGCGTGTCCTGAGTAATGGTGGCTGATCAAATGCCCTCTCTACACTGATGAGAGGTAAAAATGACTGTGGCAAAGAGTAGGTCCGATAACCACAGTTTGGGAATTTTTCGGATTTTGTTCTTGGAATTGGCATTGCTCTGGCTTTCGTAGCTGAGTTCAATTGCCCCCATTCGTCCAAAAGATTTAATACAAAATCTTGTCATGAGCAAATGAAATCATTAGAGATGATTGGTCACTGACAGCAAGGCTTCGTCAATTTTCGTATTTAGAGACTGTGAGCAATGGCCAAACCCCGGAATCTAAAGGCAATGGACGTGTGTGGGATTTTCTTTAATAAGTCCTGTGCGTCAATGGGATTCCCTGTTTCGAATGAGAAAAGAGTTGAAGAGAAGTTTTACCCAGGCTGTGCTTTCGCGAACTAATGAATGAAGTAATGAAATGAATGAGTTAATGAAATACCTTAATTTCAGAAAAAAAATATCTTGCATAAAGCAACGAAAAATTTCTGCAAATTTAAGATTACGCAACAAATATCACAAATATTTTTTTAACCTAAGCTGCAAATGAAGTTCGCTAATTTTATAGTTCATATGTGAATTTCCAGAAATGTTCCTTCCAAGGAACTGCATTTCTTTAGAGCCACCCCTGACAGATTCCCACCCCCCACTCCCACGTCCGCCACTCATCGTGTGATTACCCCGGCGAATGTATTCGTGTTCCAAGGAGCGGAACTGTTGAGTATGGGATGATTAACCACCTGCCACGTCACCCAGCTCCGGAATAACATTGTGACAACGATTGCAAAACCGGAGCAGTGTCCTAAGAAACGGATCACGGTCTTTCCTTCCACTTACTGTGGTCACCCCTTACTTACACTCTCACACGTTCTACACTAGCACACATGCCGTGAGACCACTCGGGTGTTTAGAGATTGTCCCCGCTGATGGGAGCCCCGCTTGTCAGTTATCCGCTGGTGGGAGTTTGGGGGAAATTCTCGGCCCGCTGACAGGTAAATAGGCATTGGATCCCGCCATCCAGCGGGGGAAATCACCGCCTCTTCCGCAATAAAACGTGCACTACACCTGCGGCACTAAGTACCTTAGCAGTTAAACGCGTCTGGAATTACAAACCAATCAAAGCTGAAAGCGAGTCACTTTATGACGAGTACCAAGCTTTCATCTCTTGATTATCCCGTAATTTCCGTAAAAATATCTTGCAAAAAGCAACGAAAAAATCTTCTGCAAGTTCAGCATTACGCAACAAATATCACAATTTTTTAACCTAAGCTGCAAATGAAGTTGGCCTAATTCTACACTTCAAATGTGAATTTCCAGATTATTTTCTCCCAGATGCTGCATTTCTTTGGAGCCCCCCCTGACAGACCCCGACCCCCACCCCCCACGTCCGCCACTCATCGCGTGCGTACCGCAGCGAGTGTATTCGTGTTCCAGCAGCGAGCGGAACCGTTGAGTAGCACGCGGGATGATCAACCGCGCGCCACGTCACCCGGCGCCGGAATAACACTGTGACAACGATCGCGAAAGCGCCCTCGAGAGCGCCTCCCCGCCCCCCTTCCCCGCCCCCCCTGTGACGTCGATGCCGCGCCGCGCCGCCCACCCGCCGGCTGCTCTCGGGCGGTCGCTAACTACAATGGGGGCCCCAATTAGCCCCCCTCGTCCACGTCCCCGCCGTAACTTCGTAGCGGCGGCGGCGGCGGCGGCGGCGGGGCGGTAAGGGCTGCGGTGACAGCGGCCGCCCGGCCGGCGGCTAGTGGGGGCTTGGGAGGCGGTGGAGGGTGGTGTCTGGGACGGTGGCGACAGGGTGAAGAGGTAACATGGGGTACTTTCAGGGGCTGGTTGGATGCCAGGTGGAAAGTTGGATGGGGAAGGAGAATGGGCGGTGTGGAGAATGGGTGGGGAGGAGAATGGGGCGAGGCAGAGAAAGGGTGGGGAGGAAAATAGGCGGGGAGAGTGGGAAGGAGAATGGGCGGGGAGAATAGGCGGGGAGAATGGCCGGTGAGGAGAATGGGAGGGGAGGAGAATGGGCGGTGGTGGGGAATGGGCGGGGAGGAGAATGCGCGGAGAGGAGAATGGGTGTGGAGGAGTTTGAGCGAGGAGGCTGGACACATATGAGGCTGGGCAGGGAAGAGAACAGGTCGGGCTATTTTTAATCAGGGAGGAGGTGAGGAAATGTGCGCGGAGAAGAGTCGAGGTAGGTGGGAAGGCTAGGCGAAAGGAATACATGGGAAGAGGGAAACTGGATGAGTAGGGAAGAGTGGAGGAGAGGCGGCTAAGGAGAAGATGCAAGGAGAGAACTCTGGATGAGAGAAAGCGAGACAAACAAAAGGCTAGGAGGTTGAGCGGGAATGAGGAAAACAGAATGGCGGGGAAGGTGGATGGCGGGCCAGGGCGACGGGCATTTGAGTCAACGGATGCGGCGGTTACAGGCGATAGCAGCCACCCACGCAGTGGCAGCGGGCGGCGTGGCGGGCCCTCCGCCCGCCCCATCTGTCTCACTCGAGCGCTGCTGCGCTGCTGCTCGTGGCCGGCGCTGTCCCTCGTGCGGCCGCTGCCTGCCCCGCGAGACCTCTCCAGC